>JABXWE010016825.1:0-22350 GCA_014611495.1 Limonius californicus | reverse complement strand
AGTGAACCAGGGATGATGTGTGTTGGGATTTGGAGCTCTCTGTAATCTGTTTCCTTTTTGGCCTAAATCTATTCAAAGGTGCATTTTAGATAATTTATTTATTTTCTTCAGAATAGGAAGGAATAGAGAGTAATTCATATCTATTGCATGCGATGTCTGATGGTTCTTTAGATATTATGTGATTTGCTAGTAGATAGGAGGTTGTGATTGAAAATCTTGATCCTCATTGGTAGGAGGGAAAAAATAAATATTTATTGATTAGTTACGATAAAAATTAGAAAAACGAAAGGTGTGTCAATTTATGTTCTTCATATAAAAAGTCGAGATTATTATTTGTTGAGTTACGAGAAAAATTATATAAATAAGGAGGGGTGTTTTTGAGATAGTTGTTACTGAATTTTGCTACTTCGGATATTGTAAAGCCTTTGTCTAAGCTGATGAATAAATTTCCAAAGAACAACAGTTATATTTTTTACATTTGTTCTTAAACAAGAATAATAACTGAAAGTTTTGACTGCGAATTACATATGTCCTGGAGAAGGTCGAAGTAAAGAGAGTTTCAGTAGGAGCCAAGCTGGAAGTTAGAACAGCTTTGGACAGCTGATAGGAGTGTTTTTGGATTGACTGCCGGGATCTGCAGAAGAAAGAGGTCAGTGGTCTATCATTGTGACAACGAACAAGGTGGGTGAAACGTTAAACTAAAGTTCTGGCCGTAATAGAGAAGATTAAATTGTGATTTTTGTTTGTATATGTGTTTTAGTTTGTAATCTTAAAATTTTGTAAAATCAGAGGGCATATGTGTAATGGATTGTAAATTTTGACTTCCTTTTCAGTTATAATCGAACATTATTATTTTTCTAAATTAAACAGAGTTGTAGTGAGTTCCTGATACAGCATTTACCCTGAGAGTCTAATATAGCCGTGGTATTGGATGTGAGTTACCTTCACTAATTTTAATATGTTATTCTCAGTAATTTCTTTCTTTGATTGCTGAACGTATTAAGTAAGGTAGGGGGTAATACAGCAATATATACATATTAGATTAGCTGACATTATTGGAATGATTCTATTACAAATGGGGCAAGTGTGATTAGAACTGATAATGCTGACCTTGATAATATAAAATGAAAGAACGATAGCAAACCAATACTCAAATCAGAATATGATTTTCATTTGTTCGTCTAACGTACTGTAAGCTACCACTAAATTATCACAAACAAATAACTGTTAATCCCACCATGTTTCGTTCCTGTACTACTTAGGATCACGAACCAGGGTTCATTTACACAACGTAGGTGTATAGCTAGGGGCCTCCGGTGAACGATGTTGTACGTAGTATGCAGTGTAGTCACAGGATGTAGTAGCCTGACGGTTGTACTTGCAGAAAATGTTCAGGTGTGTAACTTGTTTATATTTGGTGCGATAGAAAATTCCCTATTTATGAAAGACTTCTATTAACTGTGCAAGAGGTAGTTAATGTAAAAAAGATTATTCCAATACAATTACACGTAATATACTCCGCTTTCATTAGTTCCATTAGCAACGCTTACACCGGTAATCTTTGTAAGCCTACGACATTCAATATTTAATACTACTGTTGTATTTCACGTCATAACTTTTAAGATGCTTAGTTTTTCAGATAGTACGATAAAATGGAGCGAAATTTTGGACTATCGGCAACTTTACAAAAAATATTTCTGACGCAATTGGGATAAAATATATACCTTTGCTTATGACTACTTTGAAGTAGACATGATTTTCATTTCGTATTATTATAAAATTTATAAAAACAGACAGAATATTGTTTATAGAATTCTAGAATAACGAATCATATTTATATAACTAAACAGATTTTTTTTCTGTAGTGAGTTGAAGTAACATTACGTAAATATTGAAGCTGCAAAAGGTTTCGGTTTCAATCGTTGTTATAATTTATAAAATATGTTGTTCACTTTATGGGTCCCACTAATGGTTAAAAAACAAAGCAGGTGCCGGCTTATGATCTCAAATCACAAGTCTTGAAAAGCAAAAAATATGTATCTCGACTGACAAACATTTCTTCTCTTCTTCTTTACTGATAGGCGTATCCACCTGTTTCTTTAATAATAGATAACTCTTTTGCTACAGGGTGTGGCTGTAAACACTCTCTCCAGGTTTTTTATAGGCGCCCTACACTTCTAACTATTAGTGATTTATCCCTCCCAATTGTCACTATTTTGCGCCATTCGATTAATGTGTTGGTTCCATTAGTGACTCCTGCTCCAATTGGTCTTACGGTGGTCGTATATTAGTGTCCCGTACTTGGTAAGTATTGAAATCATGAAAATTTTCGAAATCGAGATTTTAACGGATATATCCGTTTTGGGTCTCTAGGAACCCAAAAAAGTGGTTTTTAAAAATGTCTGTCTGTGGGTGGGTATGTACGTATGTACGTATGTGACGCTCCTACAGCCGAAAGTATTGCTCCGATTTTGATGCGCTTTGGAATGCGGGGGTGTATCGAAAATTCATCGAAAAAATAAGCTTTTCAAAAAATCCGAAACCGGAAGCGGAAGTTACGCATGTTTTTTTGGTATCACTTTTTTCGTGATTACAATTTTGAAACTTTTATCGTGGATAACGATAGAGGGTCATAAGACAAATCTGTTAGTTTTTTGCCGAACTAGCTAGCTTTAAACTGAAGGGCGCTATGATTTTTTGAAGATTTTGAGTTTAACGCCCAATTACTCGAAAACGGATGAATCGATTCAAATGATTTTTATTTTCTGAATAGTATATGAAGGGTAAAATGAGGTGATATAAAAAGTTTTTTGAAAAATTATAAGGGGCCTAAATTACGAATTTTCAAAGTTTTGGAAATTTTCAAAAAATTATTTCTCAAAAACTGCTCCAAGGAATTTTTTTAAATTTCATATGTCGATAGACCTCGCAAGGGGCTATCGATATATTTTTTGAAGAACTCCGTAATTTTCCTGTGGCGCCCTCTACGAAGCTTGGAAGTTTGAAACTTCAAACTCCTTTAATTAATAAACGAAAAAAAGATAGGAAGCTGGGGTTTTCAGTAAATCGCTCAGTATGTAATGGAGCATATGAATATGTAAAGAAATATTACACTCGTGGATATATGTAAGCGCACCGGCCCCCTCCCCCCTCTTTTTTAGAAAAATATTTTTTTTATTCTAACGGTTGTTGTTTGTTTGCGTCAAAGAATCTTTTTCCGCGAAAATAAAAAAGTCGATTTTTTATGCCCTACAAAATATAATTTCCAGGGACTTAGAAAATTTTACCTCGGTAGCAACAGCGATCGGTACTAGTTAGACCGCGCGACGTATATAGTAGAGAATGAAGTATGCCTGGTTGCATATTAAAAGGAAATTAAGGGTAAGTCTGTTCGTTACGAGGCAAGGTTTTAGGATAGCACTTGAACAACCGTTTTGAGAAAATAACTCTACTGTTGAATAAAGATGATATGAACAGTTTCCAGGATGGGAAAGTCCAGGGAGGCAGTCGCGTCCACTTATTTCTTGTTTGTTTCAGGTCTGGTTTCAACGGCATATACAATAACGGGTCTAATGACCCTCTTGTAGATACGCACCTTCGTTCCTTTTTTGAGATGTGGGTTCCACAATATCGTACTGTTCAAGCATTTCATAAACTGTATTATTATTTTTTAAGAATTCTCTAATCTTGCAAAACACCATACTCTCACGAATCAACGACACGGTGGCAATAGCAACTGTTAATTTTACATTACTTTGATTAACTTCAGTAGTTCCTTAAGGTAAAACAAGTTTTTATGATGCAATCTTGAGAACAACTGCATCACGTAACTGTACAGTTTATAGCAGAAAGACACTAGGATTGCAATTTAAAACATGAACCACATTTCATTCGCACTAACATCGATTTTAAAGGGGAAAACAGTAATATATAAATTCAATTCAGTTATACTATTCGTAGTAGCTCATCAAATAACTCTGCTATGAGCGTCTACGAACACTTCCCGCAGGAGACCATTCGTATCTTGAAAGCTGCAAATGATGGGATACGTATATAACTATAATAGGTAACTCATAAACAGCGCAACAGAACTTTGTGAAATCCTGAGATTTTGTAAAAATGGATTAAGTATTTTTTAGTTACAAAGAACAGGTTTTACTTACATGTAGAACATTTCACAACTAACTTTTTATATTGGTTTTCATTTTTATGCGCAAATCTAAAATACGTATAACATACATACAATTGGGATTTCTTTTACTTTTGAAATTATTTTGAGTGTAATAGTCCATTTCCAATGATTAGTGTTGTGTTCAAATTATTTCTAGGTCAATTTATAACGCGAAGTTTGGTGAGAGCAGAGTCATGACAGAGTGGCGGTCAAAGATACAGGGGTGTGGGTTCCATTTCCGCGCATTACACTTCCTATTACGGCGGCGGTTGCATGTAATATTAATAGCGAAAATCCTTTTAAACTCCCCAAAAAATTGTGTCAAACTTGGAAATTGAGAATTAACTTTAACATTTTTATGGATGTGTTAACCATTTGCAGGTTTTAAATTTGTTTTTTACATTTATAAAACATCTAAGTCATTTTTTGTACAATTTAGTTTGGTGTTTAACATTTTAGTTAAGGATTTGATTTTTCATTTTAATTTCAGATTTTTAAATGAGTAGGAGCAAAGTTGGTAAATTAACAGTAATGTATGATTCATTCTCATTGTTTTCTGTTTTTGAAACGTTTGCAGACGTTTGTATGATAAACAGTTTCTTGGGCGGAGATTGACAATTAGTAGACACGGAGTATGTCCATTTGCATCGAAGCTTACATATATACATAAAATTTACACTATAATATTAATAAAACACTGACTGTAGTATTGTTAGCAACGTCTAGAAATAAGTAACAGGGGCGAGGGGAATTTCTAATGGAGAAGGAAATAAAGCAAAGCTACAGCTTAAGTCCGCTGTTATTCGCAATATAAATGTAACAAATGTTAAAAACAGTCAGAGAGATATCAGCAAAAATCTACATAGGAAACTGGAATCTGCGTGTAATATATATCTACAAAGTATAGCTTTCGTAGACGACATAGTGATTTCGCAGAAAATTTAAGAGACATGCATGCAACGCTCCATGGACACATGGGCAACGGAAATAGGAAATACAACTTAACGCAGGAAAGTTTAAAATGCTACATATTACCAAAACTAAAGAAGAAGATAAACATAACTACAGCATTAATAGCAAAGACCTGGAACTTACAAGAAACTATGGATACTTGGATACAACGATTAATAACTGTGGCAGTTTAGACAAAGGAATTTTAAGCAGGATGTGGAAAGCCAGCGAAGTATACCATCAGATGTTAGACACGAAAGTAAAGTTACTGCAATACAAATAAGGTTTTTGAGGAAGATGGTTGGAGAAACACCAGGGGATAATAGTCAGAAATAGCACAATAAGAGAAGCGTTAAAGGTATAACCACTAATAGAAGCCATAGAGAGAAGGCAGTTAAAATAGTACGACCACATGTTAGGTGTATAAATTTAATTTGCACATATTTTGGTGATTCAAATAAATAAATGTAAACTGTTCCTTTAAAGTGTAACAATATCTGTATAAAATCAACATTTGCCATGTGTGCGTAACTAATTGACAACTCTGGGGTCGCATTCTTGGCCTCGAGAGGGCGCAAATACGGAGCAGACGTTTTTAAGTAAGGGGGCGGACGGAAGGAAGCCCATGTGTGAGGTCAGAGATGGTTTTGGCTTGTTGTTGGGGTTGCATGTGTTATGCTCAGCAACTTATTACAGTTAATCTAGTCCACTAATGATTGAATATTCTGGTATGTAGCTACAATTACAATTAGATAAAGTGTGATTGCTGAACAGTATTGCTCGTTATAGTAGTGTGGTTGTGATTGAGAGCTCTTGGAGTTTGGACAGTGATATTGAAAGCTTGTACAAGTACGGCTAGCCACGGTGTTTTAAGAAATTGCAAGGGGCAGTAGACTCCAAAATCTTGTGTTACAGGTTTCGTGTTAGCAGTTCAGACGGTTGTCACAGAGACATAGGTGGATGGTATTCCTCCCTTATTGACACCTTAGGGTGCACAGAATTGCAAATTGGGGCAGTAGACTCCAAGGGGCAGTAGACTCCGAAATCTTGTGACATATGCGTTTCAAGCAATTCAACGTGTGTCACAGAGACATAGGTGGAGGGTACTCCTCCCCTACTGACTCTTTCGAGAGTGCGCCAGTGCTACTGGTTTTCGGGTGTTCAAATGGTATTGTGGCGGCGACCCCCTGTTCGGCGAGATACAATACCTGGCTTAACTCGGACATACTAAAATAGTGCACTTTGCAGTATCGCGACAATGAAGCACTTAGGTCCTGGTGCTAGTCAGCTTATTGCCGCTATTCTAAATAAAACGGGTAGAAACATGCAGCTACTTTCCAGGAATTACTTCCGTGGGAAACGTCAAGCGAGGCAACTTCCACCGCCTCTACGAAGGTGGAAAGGAACCTAGGTGCTACGAGAAAAAAAAGCCAGTTCACTTGGCCGGCTCTGGACGTTCACTTCTGTATTTTAACTTGTAAATAATGACGTGTACTTTGCACTGAAAATGTATATAAATAAAATAGGTTAATACTTACTGACTACTTATCAATAATGCGACTACTACAAATTGGTGACCCCGAACTTAAGAAGTAGTTTTAAGTGTTTTCCTAATCAAGTTATTAGTGGTGCAACATGACCGGGAACGCAACTACCGACCCGGTTCTCGATACAACTCCCGGCAGCTCTGGTTCTGTCGCTGCTGCAACAATAAATATACCTCCGTTTTGGCCCAAAAAACCCAAATTATGGTTAGTCCTATTAGAAGGTCAATTTGCGTTGAATAGAATAACTCAAGATACGACCAAATACTATTACGTTTGCGCAAATCGTGACTGTAGATACACCGCGGAAGTTGAAGACATTTTAACGGACCCGCCGCAGGATAACAAATACGCAAAATTAAAAGAGGAATTAATCAAACGCCTTTCTACTTCCAAGAAAGCTAACTAAAACAATTGTTGGAACACGACGAAATTGGCGATAGAACACCTTCTCAGTTTCTCCTCCATCTAAGGAATATGGCTGGCAACGAAATCCCAGAAGATTTCTTGCGGACATTGTGGATTGGACGCCTTCCTAACAGAATGCTGGCGATCCCCGCAACCCAAAGCTCCTCAGATCTGAACACGGTATGTGCTTCAGCGGATAAAATTTCTGAAATCGCACCACAAGCTAGTGTAGCCAGTACATTTACCACACAACATTCATAAATTGAACAGCTCAGCCAACAAATTAACCGGCTTTCCAATAAAGTGGAAGAGTTAATGCGCGACCGCTACAACAAGCGACGTAGTAGAACTCCGTCGCGATCCAGGTCACATTCCGCAGCACGGATATGTTTGTAAAACGTTCAACAAAAACTCTGCTAAGACATATGATAAGAATGAATGAAAGCAGAATACCGAAAAAAGTTAGAAGTCAGACCCCGAGGCGGATGAAAGTAGGGAAAACCGAGCACGCAATAGGTATAATACTTCAAAATCATCAATAAATATTTAACAACATTAATATTAAAAAAGAAGTAACAAGGCCACACACAACATCATACACACAATTAACACAAATAGTAAAAATGGATAGAGCGAATGTAGTTGAGGGGAGCGGGAGAAGCTTGGTGCAAGTCCAAAGGGGACCTATCACCTTCAATTAATCCCGAATGTATGAATGGCAACCTCAACACCGTAAGGTAAAAGAGGAATTGATAAAGAAAGAAAGAAATAATAAAAAAAAAACAGGGAAGCAGCGTAGCGGACAAGCGCGAGTACTGGTCAAACAGTATTCAAAATTAAGGAAGGATTCGAGCGGTGCCTACTTGGATGGGTGACCGAAATTTTCTCTCTAACGCTGTAACCCGCGGTGCCTCGGAGAGTACCTAAAACCGTCGGTACCCCTGGGTTAATGTGCCACGGAACTAACTACCTCAAACAGGGCTAAGGTGGCAGCAGGGTGCGGAACTGCCTTCGGGTCTCTCCGCAATTATTTCCCATACGGGGTCTCTCCGCAATTATTTCCCATACGCAATTTTAATGTTTTTAATAAAAAAACAGGCAGTAAAAATTACATCTGCAAGTACTTTTATACTGTAACTGTACCCTTTTTAAACAAAAAACATAACGTATATGAACGTATTTGTGCAAGTTCTAATGCAATCGTCGTTGTTCACATTTTTACTGTCTTAGCTACTGGTGGTGACTTTTAATTTTAATTGCAATTAAAAATGGAGCAGCGCCATGTTCTATCCGAAATAGAGGCTTGGAGGGCCATAGGTCAATTGAAAGGTGCACGAACACAATCGGCTGTTGCCCAAGTGTTTGGAATGGGTCAAAGTGTAATTTCTCAACTTTGGAATCGCCTTTTGGAACCTGGAGATGGTTGGCAAAGACAAGGACAAGCTAGGCCAGCATCAACAACACTAAGAGATGATCCTTACCGAGCACAACTTGTACGTAGAAACCGAACTTTTAATGCAACCCAGTTTCGAGGTGAGTTTGATTGATTGATTGATTGATTTGAAAAAGCGAGATCTAGGACGCGATTTTCCAAGCATCTCTATGCACTGCAGCCATCATTGGCTTATTGTACACCCTAACTAAGAATTTTGCCTATCTGAGGTAATTCCAACTCCAGTAGTGATTTTTAACGTGTCACAGATCGTAGTGGCACCGGACCTACGGCTTTACTTCTTATCTGACAGAAGGCGCATTTTAAGATTTTTCCACGCTAGAAAAATCTCGCCGACCTCAGCCAGGTTCGATCCCGAGTCTCTCGGATCTAAAGGCAAACGCGCTAACCACTAGACCACCGAAGCCGGCTGAGGTGAGTTTGATGAAGCTACTGCTATGACCCCTGGTTTACATTTTATGTATGTGCAAACCAGTGGTCTTCGAGAGTATAGGCCGACATCATGAAAGCTTTTTTCATTGTTTGTGTTCATAACAGTATCGGATATCATTCTTTCATTTTATATATTCAATTTCGACCTTATCAGTACTGAACTTACTTGCCCCTTTTAAAACAGCATCATTTCAATAAGGCCAGCTAACTTGATGTATACACGAATTTATATACGTTTCATATATTGCCATTCATACGTTCAAATAATGTTAATTTAATCGTTGCAGGTTACGAAATCGAGCTGTACCATTGAAGCTTTACGTGTTTTTACCGTGAGGAACGGCTTGTTGACGATGCTGATCCAACGTCCTAATTGCTATACAACCAGGGTCGCTAATAAGCTGTTCCCTTAGCACGAAGCACAGTGTTTGCTGTATACATCTGGAACGATTTCCTATACTTTAGACTGCCTCATCAGTGTAATCGTACTTGATACGTTTTAAAACAATATCATTCCAATACTGTCAGCTAATATGATGTATATGCGAATGTATGTATCTTTCATATATTGCTGTTTTCAAGTTTACATAATGTTAAATTAATCGTAGCGGATTACGAATTCGAGCTCTGTCATTGCAGCTATTCCTGTTTCCATTTTTAGGAACGGCTTGTTTAAGCTGTCTCTCCAACGTCCTAATTCTTGTACCGCCACGGTCGCTAATAAGTTGTTCCCTTAGTACGAGGCACAGTGTTTACTGTACACCTATGAAATGGCTCCCCATCCTTAGGACGCCGTTACCAGTTATAATCCTACTTGGTGCCTTTTAGAATAACATCATTCCAATATCATCAGGTAATTTGATATATACGCGAATTTATTTATCTTCCATGCATTGCTGTTTTCACGTTTAAATAATGTTTAATTAATCGTGGCAGGTTATGAATTAGAGCTTTACCATGGGAGCTTTTCCTGTTTTTACCGTCAGAAACCGCTTGTTTAAGAAGCCGTTCCAACACGTGATGTTCGTTGAACACGAACACAAGGTAGGCCAGCATTAACAGCACTAGGAGATGATCGTTACCTTTCACAACTTGCATGTAGAAATCTAACCCTTAATGTAACCCAGCGTCGAGGTGAGTTTGTTGAAGGTACTGGTATGAACACCTATACTGAATAAAGTCTTCATGACGCCGCCTATATTCTCGACCACTGGTTTACATTTCAATTACTGCAAATCATAAAAGAGCCCGTAGAATGTGGGCAAAGGAATATAAGGACTGGGGCCCTAATTACCGGGGATGATCGTTGTTTAGTGACGAGTCAAGATTTACTTTGCGCCCAGATAATAGGCGTATTTTAATTTGGCGTGAACCCGGAACACGAAGTAATCCACAATTTGTCCAGGAACGTCTCAATATGAAGATGGTGATGTGATGGTATGAGCCGGGATAAGTATTGGAGATGATGCGGATTTTATATCATTCAGAATGACTGTATTACTGCTCACAAGTATCTGGATATGATTCTGCGATCCATTGTTCTTCCTTACGTAGCAGGAGCGGGTGAACAATTTATGTTTATGGATGATAATGTTTGTCCATATCGAGCAAACATCATGAACAACTGCTTTTATGAAATGGGAATCGGTAGAATGAACTGATCAGCAAACTCCCCTGATGGTAATCCGATTGAACATGGGATGCAATATGTCACCACGTACAACTCTGGAACTTCGAATTGCTCTCAGAGAGGAATGGGATATGATTCCACACGAAGTCTTTGATAATTTGACTCAATCCACGCCAACAAGTTACCAACCCTTCTAGTTATTAGAGGAGATTATACGCACAATTAACTTTATTTTTTTGTAACAAAAATGAAAATTTCTGCACTTATTCGTACACATCAGCTTTGCAATGTGACGATGGCAGCAGAAATTACACAAACAAGTTTAAAAGCCAGAAGAAATCTTCAGTTTCTTATTTAAAAATATTGCAGTTGAAATACAAAAATATTAGCAGGTTGTTAAATATTCTTTAATTGTTTCTAATAGTGTAATTTTATCAAGTATTTAATAATATCAAAAATCTTTCTAAAAACCCTAAAAATTTGTTTCAGTAAAATTTTGCAGTCATTATTTTGTATTTAACGTGTTATCTACGTAGTGATAATTTAGCTGGTTAATGTTTACGCGTTTTATATTTGCTTTGTTGGTACGGGTGAGAAAGTGTTTACCTTATTTAAAATTTCCACAACTTTGCACATGTGTCCCTTTGAAACATTTTCGTCGAAAATTTAAGGCAAAAAATGCAAAACACGTAATATGAGGGAGGAAAGGATAAAAAAAATGTAAATCAAATTTAGGGAAAGATACAATGACACGACGCGACTTGATGGGTTTCGTAACAAACAAACACCTTCTTTAATGAAGATACACGAAAGTGTAGCTGGCAGTTTACAAATTAAGTTGTTAGATTGGATTTTTAAACTTTCACACTTGTAGAATGCGAAGGTACTGCAATTATAACGAAAAAACTTTGCAAAGAAGTATATTGTTTAGACCAGAGATGAGATTGCATAGATTTTATGTCTAGGCAACTAATAATCGAGTATAATATGCAAATAGCCCTGCGCACACCTAAGGCAAGCAAATTAGCATATAATTATTATCAAAACTGTCAGATCTTAATTTCTGCCAACCCGAATCACTTAGATCAGTCGTGATTGTATTCACTTTGCATGAAATAATATATTGGACAATTGCTATCTTGGATTCCTAATGTTTACAATAGTTTTAGTACTGCCAGGGTGCAGTGGCGAAAAGAAATCGTAAATAGGTATCAAAAAATGGTTATAACCGTATGATTACTCTACGTTAAACATATTTTCCCTATACCTACGTTTTGTAAGACGACCCTGGTTCGTGGGGTTAAGTAGTTAAGAGACGATGAACGAAACACAGCAAGGTTAACAGCCGTTTGTTTGTAATAATGTAGGGGTAGCTTTCAGTAATTCCATGGACAAACGAAGATTAGATTCCGATTTGTATATGGGTTTGATATCTTTCGTTCGTTTCTGTTCTGAAGTTCGAATAATGATAAATTAACAAGGGCAAGAGGCAAGTTAGGAGGTTAAACTTTTAAATACGTCTCGACCAGGAACGGGTTCCTTTAAGGCAGCGTTTCCCAAACTTTAACGTCCCCGTTTTAAATATGTTATGATACATCCCCCTTTCTAGCAAGACGAAATTTCGAACATTCCCGAGCGCTGTAGATTGGTCTAGAAACAGTGACAATGGGAACAGAATGTATATATCATGATGCGTGTTTAGTTAGGTTAGTTTAATAGTAAGCGTAGCCGCGAGTAGACACGTAATATTTCATTTGTGTTCTCTTGTACCTGAGGATTTAAAGTTTATACAATTATTTTAAGCATGGAAAAATATTTAATGGGTTCTAAACGTGATTTTGAGCGCGCAAGTACCTCTGCGTCTGCAGATAAAGAAGCTGTCAGCGACACTCCCAAAGCAAAAACTAGAAAATGGCTGCTTACAGTATGAACCAAATAAACTATAGTAGCATTTGCAAACAAAGCATAAAGATCATGAAAATATATCTCGCGATTTCTTAGTGCGGAAATTGAAAGAGTTTAGTAATCATGCCTCAAAAAGCTCAGCTTGCATTTTATAAAGTTACACATCGCACAGACAAGTGGTAGAAAACGCCCACTATTGCGGAAAATCTTATTCTTCTGTTGATATGGTCGCAACAATACTTGGAGATAGTTATGCTGAAGAAATTCAGGAAATACTAGTATCAAATAATGATGTTAGTAGGTGCATTTATCATAAGTCATTGGATCTACAGTACCAGCTTCTTTCGAAACCTACAAACAAATTATTTGCTATTCAGCTAGGCGAAGCAACGGTTATTGTCAAAGATGCACATTCAATTGCCTACGTTCGCCCCTGCGATAATGCATCTATAAGCAAGGACTTACAATTCTGAAAAGAAATTCAAAAAAGAACTACAAGTGCGGATCTATTTCAAATGACTGATAATTATATAGTAAACTTTGACTTGAAATGGAAAAACTGTGTTGGTGCTTGAACTGATGGGGCACGCGATAACAGGGAAATCTGATGGTCTACAAACATTTGTACGTAAAATGAGTCCAAATGCCATTTGGCACCATTGTATTATATACAGGAAATCACTCGCTTCAAAGGGAATCAGTCCAGGACTTCATTAGGTATTAGCAATTGTAATATCTGTTGTACATTATACAAAAATAAGTCCTTTAAGGGCAAGACTATTTTCTTCAATGTGCATCTATGGCGCTGACCATTTAGTGTTATTGTTTTATTGCGAATCTCGGTGGAGATCACGTGAAATATGTATACAACGGGTCTTGTAGCTTAGGCGGGAAATACAGGTGTTTCTAAAAGACGAAAACAACAAATATGCAAAGAATTTTGTTGACAAATTGTTTATAATGAAACTGGCTTATCTGATTGAAATTTTTGAATAATTAAATGTTTTAAATGTCTAGGGAAGGAAATAATACTTATATATTGCAACTATCTTATAAAATTAATGTCTTTTCGTGCAAATTGAAACGTTGGTCAAACAAGATAAACAGTGAAGACACCGAAATGTGTATGAACTTAAATACATTTATTAACGATAACAAACCAAGCCATACAAATGTACGTGTCATTAAAAAAAGTTATCTACAACTTATAAACGTTACTTCTTTGAAAGTAATTGTCTTCTGACCAAATACGAGTGGATAACCAACCGTTTGCAATTATATCCACAGATTTATCGTCGGAAGAGGAGGAACAATTTATTGATTTAATGTCAGGTACAGAAAAGAGGAGACAATTTTTGTCGACAACCATTGCCGAGTTTTGTAATAACCCGCAAGAGGAATTTCCAGCGTCATTTAAGAGAGCGATGCAGATTATATTGCCATTTCCTACATCTTTTCTGGTTGAAGTTGATTTGTCTGCAGTAGGTTTCATAAAATCGAAATACAGAAACCGGCTGAACACTGAACGTGAACTAAAACCAAACTTGAACAAGTTATACAGTTAACAAGAGGTGCATTTAAGTCACTAGTTTGTTTAAATATTCAATTAGTAAGTTTTATGTAGTAGTAGATTGTACTCGTAAGTAAGTTATATATGCAATCTTCTAAAAAAATAATATGCTAAACTTTGAGCATTAAGTTAAGATGTTATTTATTACTTTCATTATACTAATTTCCGTTTTACTATTGTTCTGCTGTGTCCCCCTGTAACGAATTCCGCGCCGGGTTGGAAGCAACCCATTTTGCATTTTACATTTCGGAAGACAAGGTAGATTTATGCGCATATTAGCGGAGTTTAGAAAAATTAAGGGGGAGACAACAATTTTCTACGAAGTAGTGGAACGAGGACGATTGTTGTGTTGAAGTTGATCGGACATGTACGTGCAACGTTTGTTATTATTGTAATAAATCGTTCGCGATTTGGAAAATAGATTTCCGATTTGAAAAATCACGGCACAGGAGGGGTTCCTTGGTTGTGGAAATCAAAACTCCAGGAATTAGTAATTTCAATCTAGTAGTAGCCAGTTTACCAGCCACTTGTGAGTTATTTAGTAATAGGAAGATTGTTCAGTCTAAATTTTTTCCAGACTTCGAATCTAATTTGCGCTGTACTTTTAATTTTGGCAAAATACGCTTGGGTGGAAAGACTTCTGATAAGGTCCACTAAGACCACAGGCACTGTCAAGTCCATTGGGCTAGTTTTTTTCCCTCAACCACTCCAAGCGCTGGCGTTGGTGATAACATCGTGAACCTGCTTGAAGAGATAGACAGCACACTTCCAACAGGGAAGTGAATTAATATTATTTCACGCTAATATTTTTGAGGACGGAACATTTGTTGACGTGATTGTAACAGGGGTTTGTAATGCTGGGGAAATAATTAAGCATATATATACTTTAATTATTATTATACGTTTAATTTATTGTATTGGGGAATAATTTTACGTGTTTATGTATAGGGTACTCCGAGAGTGGGACGATATTGCGTTTCTGTAGTTTTCAGTTGGAATTGGTCGGTTTTGTCCGCGTGATTTCGCTTCGCGAGGCCTCTCGAACGTGACTTTGCGTTAGTTACCTAAGATTTTGATGTACAAATAAGCGCAATTACTGTCCTTCATTTGTTTGAGTGTTGCCCGAAGTTTATTTAATTAATTCTTTTCTACGTAAAATTGGGACTTTATTTATAACCTTCCAGTAGTCGCACCTTTTATTTGGACAGCAGTAGTCGCAGTAGGTCTCTCAGACCCCTTGGTATTCTGATTTTTTTCACTCATACCAATTGAAAAATTTTGCTCATTACTGAATATGTTTGTTTATTAGGATAATAAAACACATTCGTCACAAATTTTTAACTTCTAACTTTATTTGAAAATTAACAAAATAATAACAAAGCAAAGTGTACATTTCTTGACATTATCTTAATATCTTTTGTTTTTTCAAATATTACTTTAAAAATGTCATATGTCATTATTGAAATAATGAAAATAAAGTTCATTTAGTGTAAAAAAAGAATCAAATGATTTAAATCAGCTCAGCCATCACCATCACCGTCAATATGTTTTCACTTACAAGGACACCTCGCTTGACTCACATTTATTTTTTTTTTCATAGCAATCTTGGCAAACAACGAAGGAATGTTCCAAAAACAAGTATATTTTACATTTTACACAATAATATCTTACACCTATATTGAATTATTATTTATTTATAATTATTATATAGGTTCACCATCGTCATCAAGTACCTCCTCGTTTGTCGAAATTTCATCGAACAAACGCAAAAGACGAGCTTGTACCGCTTCGTAACTGGACAGTTTAATTTTCTTCAGAAAAAAAATTGAAAGTTGAAAGAAAGCAATGCAGAAGTTCAACTTTCTTACCTAATAAAATAATATAACAGATAAACCGTTGGATAACACACGAACACCGTTAGTAGTCGCAGGGGGTCTCTCAGAACTACAAGGGTGATAATTCTCGAAAGAATACACCTAAACTAATGCGCATTCGTTTGAGCATAAGAGAGTGCTCTATCGAAAGGTACCAAAAACGACCGAGCGTAAGATCAAAAAATTATAGAGTTACAGCTGAAATAAGAATTTTCAGATCTGTGAGACCCCGTGCGACTACTGGAAGGTTAAATTTATGATTGACACTTCTTTGAATCTATATCTTAACATTATTAATAGTAAGAACATTTTCAAGATCAACCGGATGTAAATTTACAGCTTCCACTTGGATGGAAGAGGGCTATGCTTGCACCAAGTGGTGTATTACCGATGTCACATTTTGCTTTGCAAACTGCAAGAAGAACTGAAATTTCCAGTACTTGCCTGGCCTTGCTTATGCAGCAAAATTATAAGAGAATAATAATTAGATCAATTACATGTTTTACATTCGAGAAAAAGAGACCTGCAGATTTCATTGTTCTTATGATTAGTAAGAATTGTTTCTCGTTTTAGCGGAATACGACAACCAACACGTGCGCCTTCCAGATTTAACCAGTAGTGAATGTTAAGAGCCTAATATCTATTTCCCGTTTATCAGTATTATTTGATTGATAAATGAGATATTGTTAATACTTTCATGAAGCATTACATTGCTTTTTCGGTCTAACTTCCTTAACAAACTATTTAGAGTTAGTATATTCCAGATTTCCTCATCCAGCCACGCAACTACTGAGTTGCCTATTTAATGTAGACTGGCACTCAAGCCATAACGATCAAGCTTTAGAGTCAGCCAAACTAGCGAAATTTTGATATCGCTACCACACGAATCTAACACAGTAATTAACTGTAAATGTCTAACAACGGTGGACAAAAACGAAGATATTCAGCAATAACGATATTTGGCGGTTATACAATATCAGCATAAACTTACACTCATCTGCCACAACGGAAGCTGCTACAATAGCACTTAGGACAACTACGATAACAATTAAAACCTTGTTTCTATGTTTTTTTATGTGGGAGTTCACACAGCTCTAGTCCATTTATAACAAAAATGTACCTGATGTACTGATATGTATGGCGAAAAATTTTGCTTTCCTTTGAGTTTTAACCCGCAAAGTTATAAATCAGTAGATATTTAACAGAGCAATGAAAACAATTCTCAAGTTAAGAAAACTAGATGAAATCAAATTTTAACTGTGCTCTTAAAAGAATTAATTGAATTGATTGAACTTTATGTCGTATTTTTTGCGAAACCAAATATTTCAGAAACAGCAGAGTATTTTGTAGTAGAAGGTTTATGGTATCCCCCTCAATATATTCAGATACCATCAAGACAAATATAGGTCTTCCGATCGTAACTCAACAACTGAGTTATTAATTCCTGGTTCAAAGTTACAGATATTTGCCGGAAAAATTTCCCAGGAAATTTATCAGTTGTCAGAGGAGGAGAGACTAATTATCTAATTACTCCAGCAATAATAGAATTAACAATATTATTCGAATCTAGGGCTGCCATATATGGAAATGAGAAAATAAATGGAAAAGATTAGCGGCCAATAGCCACAGTAGCTGATGCCGCAGAACATATAAGCCAAGCCAAGCCAAGCCAACAATATTAAACCTTATTTTGTCAGTCTAGTGATCAAATAAGTATTCGGCGTAATTCTTTTTGTATATATTGTTTTTGTAATATCCATAATTGCTTGTTAATCTAGCTATTAACAGATCTGTTGTACATAATAAGTACAGAACTGGCCCAAGGATGCGGCCTTGGGGTACTCCCGACTTGATCGGGGCTAGGGTTGTTAGTACGTTCTGATTTTAGCAATGAAGTACCTGACTCTTATGTAAGATTATAGTATTTGGTAGCAGTTATGTGGAAACTGAGTTTTGATTTTATACAGCAAACCTGCGTACCAGACCTTATATAGGCTTGGGAAATAAGTAGGCAAATCTCTGGACAGTCTCTGCTTGTTCCCAAATCGTGTCTGATTTTCTTAGCTGCTCCATGTATTTGTGCAATAGGCGAGCGTTTTCGTCGCAATCCAAACTGGTGTTTGCGAATCATTTATTTAGCTTCGAGCATAAGTAGTAATCTTTGCAGAAGGAGTTTTTAAAAGATTTTCTCTACTTTTGGTAGGAGATTCATTGGACAACATGCACTTAGTATTTCTATTGGCTTTCCAGGTTTCTGTATTAATATAATTTGTGCCACACTCCACTGTGATGCAACATAGCTCCAACTGGGACTGAATTGCAAATCATGGTGATAAAGTAGAATCCACGTATGGGTAGTTATTGTAATTCCTTAAGGGCGAGTAAGTCGTTTCCAAGAACCTTTTTGGAGAATTCATGTTTCATGATCGTTCTTCTGACTTCATTCACCTTAAACTTTTTTATCGGTATGTCTGTTTGGAACGGTGTTTCTAGTATGTGATGAATCTGAGTCTCTTCCTCAGCTTTAATCTGTGATGGAAACGAACACGCGCACCCTGACTTGGATGGTCAGCAGATGCGTACGCCTTTTTATTGTTAGCCTTTAGACAGGTACCTTCATTTTTCCTAATGGGGGCTTCATTGTTTCCTCGCCTTCCACGGTAATTAATTACTAGATTCTATTTCTGGAAGTCGAGCGAGGTATTCTTGGATTTCTTGGTATCTGTTGCTGCCTAGCAATATTTTAACCTGTTTGAGTGCTTGCTTTAATTTGTGCTTATTCACGGGGGTTCTGGTAATTTTCTACCGTTTTCTTAACCTGCGTTTTACTGCTATGTTTAATGTAGGTGAGATACTGTTTTATACTTCTTTTTGGAATACTATCAAAAGTTGTTTTCCATGCAGCCCGTTGAACAAGGTGGTTAAAGTGTTCAATTGCGCGGTCCATTTCGTTCGACGTCTCTAGCGATAGTTTGAGCTGAAAATTATCGTTTAGTTCGTCTCTAAAAATTTCGCAGTTCGTTGTTTTGTTGTGCAGCGCTGGGGGAGTGACTTTTTAATGACCTGTGTTTTAGCATTTACGCGTAAAGGTGAGTGGTCGGAAGACAGTTACACCGAAATCTATGGCGTCAGGAACTTTCCTGCTATCAGTGGGCCAGTAAGTAGCTCTGCCTGTGGCTAGATGTTGCAAGTCGTTGTTTTTAATTGCTTGGAATAGTTGGCGTCTTCTTGAAGTAGTTAATCTCCACCCCCATTGTAGGTGTTTTATATTACAATCGCCCCCTGCAATGAAGCGATGCCCAACCGTTTGGAAAAACAATGTTTGCTGGTCTGCGTTGATTGTCGATTTGGGTTAGCAGTAGACAGTAGAGGTGACTGGCCGTCCCTTCCAGTCCTCTAGTAGCTTGCAAATGGTTTTCACGGTATTTTCTCAACTCTTGGTGATTAATGTTACCTTTAACTATAATCGTGGTTTCTTCGTGGCCTTTTCCTATTTGCATACTTACATCAAAAGTGTAACATTAGAGGAGCGGAAGGCACTCTAATTTCCTATGCATTTATTACACCATTGTATTTTTTTAAATTCATGGTTAGAGATATTGATCTTCATCAAAAAGAGAACTCGAATTTGGCCTTGTTGTAAATCGACCAGTACTGCCGTTTGAGAAATTACAGCTTATATGGGCCCTAAAACGCTATGGAATTATGACTTCTTCTAGTTTAGCAAGCTCCTGTGGTGATCTTAAACTGTCCTAGAATTCAAAATCTAGTTCAGCCTCTTTCGCAGGCAATCTATAATATTCCTTTCTACATTTTACTATAAATAAAAGTAAAAGTAATGATATCGCCTATTCTCCTTATGCTAAAAATTAAATTGGTTACAGTGTTTTACCATTGTGCTGATTTGACGATTATGTATATGTTATAAATACCAATGACTTGAATTACAGCGATAAACGGCAAAATTATTATTTTGAATCCTTGTAATTGTGTATTTAGATCTATAATTAAAAATAATAATTACATACGTATACCTCTTGACCCTTACAGATTTCAGCTCATCATTCAGAGATGTTGTGCTCATTGTGAAGATGATTACGTGTTGTTTACCACTGATAAAAACAGGAAGCGCAATCTTCTGCTCTAAAGATTGATTATTATCAACGGTAACGTTGTGTTATCGATGGCACACGTGATAATCTATAATAACTAATTTACGCAACCTGCCTGCTAAAATTTGACTACGGTGGACTGCTTCTAAACTGAAGCTCATCTAAAACACCATACGCTGGACCTCTGTCATATTAAACTAGCAAAACAACATTTAAGCCGTTAGTTTTCCAGGACTATCCTCGAACACATTGGTAAACGATTTCAAACGAACTCGTTGCAAATGATTATTATTTCATTTGGCTTTCTGTTTGAGTCTGTCATATATAGCTTTGCTGTAGTCAGTCGCGAGTTCGATTGAGAAACCAGAAACAAGGAGCTAAAGCAACTCTGAGAAAGCTAGCAACCTACTAAAGATTTAAGAGTGGTTAAGAAAGGCGGAAATTGCCTGGGATTTGGATTCAAGCAATGACGTCTATGGCGCAGAATATACAATGTATCTTGAATACGGAACAGAAGCATACCAGCATACCAACTTGGAGTACTTTAGAATTAACAACAACTACGGACTACTTAAATCCCGTTAAAAAATGAGAATGGAATATATCTAGCAGTAGAACATCTTAAACTAAACATAAATATTGCAGTTTCAAATGCCACAAATAACTTACAAGAGAAGGAGTAAAAGTCACATGTATCTTCGAGCATACAGCATCTGATTGTAGAGAAAAGGAATCTTAGAAAATTTGGCAAGCCACAAGGGACCAACGGGATAAGAATATACTCAACAATCCAACATACTAATGAGACCACTACAAAAACTAAACAATGAAGCCATACAAACGCATCTATAAAACCTCTCAGCAACGAATGAAAATAAGTATTCCCTTTCGAAAACTACAAACGCTGAAGCCAAAAAACCACCACTTCAAAAGTTAGATGCTGGAAAAGCCCCAGTGTTTGCCGAACATCTGTCCAAAACGTTTACAGCACATCCCTCTGAAGACATACTAGGTAGTATTATCCAACTTCGCCAATTTCTGGAACCTCCTCTTCAAATGTCACCACCAATTCTTGCTTTCTTTCCTAAAGAAATGCTGCATATAATCCATAAAAATTGACACTCCCAGTCATATCCAATTTTTTTTCAAAAAGTTGTTGTTACAAACTATAGTCCTTATCTCCATGAAAGCCGAAGTGCCCCAAGATAGTGTCCTAGGAGCAGTGCTCTACCTGCTACGTAGCAGATCTTAGACGAATGTTGAAACGGTTACAGCTATATATGAAGATGATACAACTATTCTGGCATCCCAATGGCAGCATCGCAGTCTCAACAAAATACCCTTAATTAAGTAGCTAAAAAAGTTGTGACTTCGAGTCAGTGAAGATAAATCTACGTACATAACCTTCACTAATAGCATCGAAACATGTCCTCAAGATACCCTAAAAGGTAAGACCCTACCGCAAGCCGATTCCGTGAAGTACCTCGGAATGAACATCGACATACGTCTGAAGTGGCGCACATCCATATGGATCAAAAGAAAACAGCTAAACCACCAACTACGAGTAAGTACACTGTACTGGTTAATGTGTAAAAAACGAAATTGTCTGTGGAAAATATGTAATAAAGCTAAAGATGCATCCAAACACCTTGGCCATCAACCTGTTAAACAGCAGTGACATCCTATTCAGATTGAAGAGAATCCTGTTGAACAGCCCGTTAAGCGTGCCTGATAGTTTCATTAATCAAACAAAAAATTGTAGTCAATTGTAAAGATTTTGAAACTATCTAAGTATAACATATTAGTCAATTATTGTATAATCTGAAGCGTTAATAGGGAAGAAAATGCTGCAACATAGGTATCACAATTGCCGAAGAGCAGTTTTTTACAATCTATTTACAGACGACCAAGTGATAAGGACGCAATATATATTACATTATATCTGGCGTAAACTGGATGACTAGGATAAACATTGGGGACTCTCAATTAATACACCCAAAACCGAATTGTCTATTGGCACGGGAGATCTCTTGAAATTGAAACAATAAAAATGTAAAAATACTATTAGTACTTAGGTGTCAAAATAACAGAACAGAAATTAAAATCGGAATGAGTCAGACAAAACAGTAATCAAACACTTGAACAGCATGCTACGGGACTGGCGCGAACTAACTGTTACAATTTTGTGAAATAGATTTGATATGAATATTTCCAATCATCATTTTCAACCTTTCTACCATTATGAAAATAAGATTCTAATATGAAAATTTTATATTCCACTGTTAACATCTTTAAATTCA
>JABXWE010016824.1:0-42654 GCA_014611495.1 Limonius californicus | reverse complement strand
TATAGGAAATCTAAGTTCGAGCCTTGCTTATATATAAAGAAAAATGATGTAAATATGTTAACAATAGTCGTACGTTGATGATTTTTTTGTCTTTTCAGCCGATTCCAAAGAAATTAGTTTTCTTGAGGGTCATTTAAACAGTAAATTTAAAATAAAAAACCTTGGAGAGGTTAAACAGTGTTTAGGAGTTAGAATTAAGCGAGACTATGTTAAGAATCACATAACTATTGATCAAGAACTGTATATAAATGATCTATTGAAACGTTTTAGTATGGTAGATAGTAAGATTGTTTCTACTCCACTTGATAGCGGTATCAACTTGAATAAGGTTGAGGGTGAGACTTGTGATCCGAATATTCCTTACCAGGAACTTATCGGAAGTTTGATGTATTTAGCTGTCATGACACGCCCTGACATTTCTCATGCCGTGAGCCTGCTAAGTCAGTATAACAACTCTTACACCAAGTTACACTGGCAGTGTGCAAAACGTGTGCTTAGGTATTTAAAGGGAAATAAAGCTTCTTCCATGAAATTTTGCAAAGACAATTCAAATTTAACAGGGTTTGCAGATGCTGACTGGGGTGCAGACAAGCAAGACAGAAAGTCTTTCACTGGCTATGTTTTTAAATTTTCTGGGGGTTCAATTTCATGGAAAAGCTGTAAACAGCGGACAGTTGCCTTATCGACAACCGAAGCTGAGTATATGGCCCTAAGCGAGGCAGCTAAGGAGGCCATATACTTGAGAAATCTTTTATTTGAGATTACAGGAAAATTGGATTGTATTGATATATTCAATGATAACCAAAGTGCCCAAAAGCTGGCGAACAATCCGGTTTTCCATGATAGGTCAAAGCACATTGATATAAGGTACCATTTCTTAAGAGATGCTTATCTGAAAATAAGATTGACCTAAAATACTTGTCAACTGATGAAATGGTAGCTGACATCCTAACCAAACCATTGCAAAATGTAAAAAATGCCAAGTTTGTGAAATGTTTAGGTTTAAGTTGTGCTTGATGTTTTTTTTTGTTTATTAAGTATTTGTGAACTTTCGTTAAGTGGGAGTGTTATAAGTTTGTACCAAAAGTTCACTGTTATATTTTACTTTCATTCCACATGGTGACATCTATGTTTGATTTTTGTACCACAGCTTTGTGTCATACCATGTATTACTGACACTCTATTTTTTCAACAGTTCAATATAAGTTTAATCGCGTCAACACGGTGTTTTTCTTTCTGAGCTTTCCCAAACGCTTTACCCTTAATTAATAATCTGCTACGTAAAATTAACATTATTAATAACATTATTTCCCAGGGGTACACTAACGTTTTCCTTTGGTCGTTGGCCATATATTCCAGCCCCAGTGCGGGAGCAGTCTGTGTACCAGACTAGCCCCTTTGACAGCTGAGGTGGGGTTCCTTGGGCCCAGTCATTGCGATTATATTTCACAGTGAATGGCTTGTCAAAGGAATACTCTGGAAGGATATAGTCGGTACCTATTTGAAGGATGGGGTGACCTTACACTACTTCCTGTATTCGTTTGTGTCCATATCGTTCCTATTACTATACTATATTACTAGATAGAAAATGTAAATAGCATGCTGTGTAATATACTAGCGTAGTTTGTTTGATATCAAACCCATAGCTGTATACTAATTTCGTATCCTTTCCACCTGTCTCAAAGTTTTGTTTAACTCCAATTTCGCGCTAATAGAAAGCCTAAACACGATCATTACATAATGTGATTCAATCAAAAAGGGAAACACAATGATAGTTGTAGTACAAGGGGGCGGGCCGCTATAGATGTCAGCCGGGTTTCGCACTGGACCCCCCCCCCTTCAGCCAGTAACGGGAATGTACAGATGGGAAAACTAGGAGAACTGGATAAAGGGATTCATGGGTAATACTATCCTAATATTTATCTATATGATCCAGGAAAACCACGTAAACCCTGGGGTGTAGTACTTGATGAAAAAATTATAAATAATTATTTATATTATGAACGTTAATTTCCAATTAAATTGAAACGCATCGGTCGCAATGATCTTGTTGTTATACTAGGATATAATGCTGTTTATATAATAATGGTGAAGGTAGTAACTAAGTCAAATTTAAATGTAATAATGGGTAGTGTATATTTCTCTTGGATACTAAAATTAAGTAAATATGTTGAGTGGCTTTATGAATGTACGATAAGATTTAAATAATTAACCGTAACACAAATAGCTAGTTCCCGGAATGCTACATCCAAAAAGATATTAAAAAATAATAAATATCGGCAAATATTGGCATCGTTAGAATTAGAGTGAGGTATTAGAAAACTATTACTCACTAAATTGTAGTATTACAAATATTTGCACAAAAGTTATTTTACGCCTCTTTTAACGAAATTGATGTTAATATGATCGTAGGAATTTCATCATACATCTACAAACAGGTTATTTGCTACCGTTTTAAACGTTTAACCGAAGTGTGGTGAGTAGACCGCGGGTTCAGCTAGCACTAACTAAAAATATAATTATATTTAAAAAGTTTAAGCAAAATCTTTTATAACAGGAATACTAATCATATTAAGATAATTATGATTACCACTAAGCATTTCTTAAATATCCAAATAATATAGGCTGTATACTTTATTGTGTAATATTTAAAACATAAATAGATTTTCGGTTTAAGCCTGAAAGTGATTAGGAAGCAATTAAAATTGGTGCAATTTCTTAAGCTATCGCAACCGTACATGATTTGTTTACAATCTTTCACGGCTATCTGAACAACCATTGTTCATCAGATGTAAAAAATTCAATTGACCTTATTCAAATCAATGCGATCAGCAGGTAAAACCGTAAACAATAAATATTTATTTTACTTTATAGCGTACCTGTAGACGGAGTCATCTTTGAGTTTTGATTTTATATATTAATTGTACATATAATTCAGCAACATACTTTTAAAGATAAAACAACCCTAGAATATATAGGAGGCTGCATTAAAATACAAAATGGAAGAAGCAGTCAAAGAAATGCTTAATTAAGAAATACTGAGTTAGAAGATTAAAAGTTAGAGACAGAAGCACAATAGGAATCAAATAATATAACAATCTACAGGCTCTTTTAAACACAAAAGAAAAATGTAAAAATTCAAAAATATACAGGTTGTTCCATTACAAAGAAATCGATTTAGATCGGCATCGAAATATTTTTTGGTTAAATATATGTATATCGCATATACACAAACAATATATTTAATTTCTTTTTTCTAGGTATAATTAAAAATATAATAAAGCTTGCATAGGAGCATATACAGGATCTACAGGATCTATTAAAAACAGAAGATAAATGGAAAAACAAAGAAAAATATGTGTTCCATTATAAAAAAAACAACAATTTATCTCAGCAACGAAACATACTCTTGTAGGTGCATATCTTACATCTACACACTAAGTTTATTTCATAATTTGTTTGATACTTCCAAGACATGGAGCGTAGCCTACAGGTGATAATATTAAAAATGTAATAAAACTTCTCGTTTAGGATATATAGGATGCTTCATTAAAATACAAAATCGAGGAGCGATCAATGAACTTCCCAAATAAATAAATACGGGGTATTCAGTTACAAAAAGAGCGAAACACCAGAGGCATGAAATAATATAAAATTCTACAGGATCTATTTAAAAGAAAAGAGAAATATAAGAAATAAAAAATATAGGGTGTTCCATTTCAAAAAAGAAACGTTTATCTCGGCAACAAAATATTCTTTTGTTAAGTACATATCATATAGCTCCACACACAGAAACATACAAGGCGTGGGGCAAGCCCAGGGGTTCAGCTGGTTATAATTAAAAATATAATAAAACTTGTACCCCATTAAACTACAAAATCGAGGAAGCAACCAAACAAATGCACCACTAAATAACTACGGGGTATCCAATTACAAAAGGGGAGAAGTGGCATAGCAATGAAATAATATAACAATCTACAGGATATAACAAAAACAAAAGAGAAATGTAGAAATACAAAAATATACAGAGTGAAAAAGAAACTGTTTTTATCGGTAAGTAAATATGCTTTTGTTAAGTACATACCATACACTTACCCACACAGTTTATTTACTCGCATTATACTTTCTATAAACATCCAAGACGTTGGGCGTAGCCCACGAGTTCAACTATTTATAATTAAAAGTATAGTAACAGTTAAACAACACAGCGAAATAAAATTCAAGACATCAAGGTGAAAGGAGGAGCGGACTGCGGCACTGATCACCATTTATTAACATCCTAGGTCTATATACCATATATTGCAATGAATCAACAAGACCAAGCAAAGGAGAGTAATGAGTAGATACAAACAGTAAGATATGACTTAAACAGTTTTGAAAACGAATCCACAAAATATCTATATACTAGAAAACTGGAACAAAAACTTCTCCAGATGGAACGAACAACAGAAGAAAAATGCTAACTCATAAATAAATGCATAACAGAAGCAGCATGGAAGCAAGACTCTTCAAAACAACGATCCCGAAATTAAAGAAAACTACAGACCACGAATAAACAGAAGAGTAAAAGAAGAAGTCATATACAAAAAGAACGCAATGTGGACAAAAAATGCGTATACATTGACGTGTTTGGGAGGTACAAAAAGCTCCGAAGCACAGAAGACCGTTAGCGCGATAAAAAGTACTGGAAAACTGGGAGCCATAGTAAACAACATACCACACAAAGAATGTGTTAAATACTTTCAAAACCTCCTGGAAGGAAAAAGAACCCAGTTTACAGAAATACAACAAGGCAACCATGACGATATTATTGGAGACAAAATACAACTAAAAGCATCAGACGTGAAAGAAACAATCAACCAAGTTAAAGAAATCGCCAAATCAAAAACTTGTAGACATGCTAACAGCTTGTCATGAAAGATGGATAAATGGTGACAGTATCCCAAAAGAGTGGAAAACATCCTATGTAACACTCATCTATAAAAAGGGATCTAAAGATAAGCCAGCAAACTACCGCGGAATAGCGGTTATACCTACTATAGGAAGAATATACTCGAGAATATTAAAAAATCTGATTGAAAAAGAGATAGAAAACAAACAGTCAAAAGAACAAGCAGAGTTCCGGGCAGGCCGATCCACGATCGAAAATATATTTACACTAAAAATAGCCTAGAGAAACGAGTTCAAAGAAATAGAGAAACACATGTAGCACTAATAGATATAGAAAAAGCATACGACAGCGTTCCAGTATCACAACTCTGGAAAGAAATGCAAAAGCTAGGGATAAAGGAAACTCTGATTCAAGCTTCCAAACGGTACTAGCATGAAACCTCAACAAGAATAAAGATAGGAAACGAACGAACGAGGCCAATGAACACTACAAAAGGTGTCAGACAAGGGTGTCTGTCTCCCACACTTTTTAAAATATACCTAGACAGAGCCTTACAAGAGTGGACAAGAAAATGTACAAACATGGGAATAAGAGTGGGGGACGGTCCGTTATACAGGGTGTTTCCAAATAAGTGCGAAAGTTTTTAGGGGGTGATTACTTGTCGAAAATTAAAGGGGGTCTTTCATGTAAACAAAAGCTCTTAGGCCTGTCCTTGAAAATGTACACGCTTCCAAAAATGAGAAAAAAAATAGTTTTTTTTTGGTTTTGGGAAACTGTTGAAGAGTTAAAGAATAGTATATTAAAGAACTAGTTTCATAAGGCCTTTTCTTAACGCACGAGTCCAAGTTTGAAAAACGAGACGCGAAGCGTCGAGTTTTTCAACGGACGAGTGCGACAAGTGGTCTTATGAAACGTGTTCTTTATACTATTTTTTCTATTGAGGAAGTTTACGAGTATTTTAAATAAATTTATGTAGAAAATTTTACGTCAAATCGATTACTAGGGAGTTTTTATAAACACTTATGGCAGCACTGACAGGTAGCTGAAACTGACATTTCAAACTTTCAAATTCAAATCGAACTACCAACATCGTAAAAAAACAAACTAAAAACAGTACGATTATAGGCCTCCTTAACGTACTGTTTTTAAGCTAAAACAGTGTGCAAAATGGCATTTTGTGGTCATAATTTGTGCAAACAAAACGTGACAGCCACCTACTAGATTTTTTCGATTCCATTTGCAGAAGATCCGTTCATGCACGATGTTGTATTTTATTTTGTTACTAAGAAACTATTGCTTTTACGGAAACAACACAAGAGTTAAAAAGGTTTAGCACTAAATCATTCTTTTCGACAGATATTTTTAAAACAAGAAATTTTATTTTGTTAAAAAGTTCTGGTAAAAAATGGAATAGGGGTTGCATGTTTCACCCCTTTAAAACATCACAACAAAATTTAAAAAAATTCATAGGTAGCGTTTTTATTGGTAGAACACGCCCACAAAATGCCATTTCTTTAACTCTTCAACAATTTTACAAAAGCAAAAAAAAACTAATTTTTTTTCTCATTTTTGGAAGCGTGTAACTTTTCAAGGACAGGCCTAAGAGCTTTTGTTTACATGAAAGACCCCCTTTAATTTTCGACAAGGAATCACCCCCTAAAAACTTTCTCACTTATTTGGAAACACCCTGTATAGTCTATACTATGCGAACGACCAAGTGGTGATAGCGGGAGATGAAAACGATTTAAGCTACTTGATTAGGGAACTAAATGAGGAGTATCAACGATCTAGTCTAACTATGAATGTGAATAAATGCAAATATTTTGTGGTGGGAAGCCAGGAGAAGAACAACCTACCCCTAGAAAATAATTTTATAAGAGGGGTAGAAAAATGCAAATATCTAGGAGTGATCTTAAATAAAGACGGGAACAGCAAAGACGAAGTAAAGGAAAGGAAAACTAAAGAGCTCTGAACTCGATTTTATGGGATAAGAACATCAACAAAAAAAAAACAAATCTACAGAAGCATGGTCCAAAGTGTAGTATCATACGGTGCAGAATGTGGGATTTAGTAAAACAAATAAGATCAAATTAACGGCCACAGCCAGTCAGCGGTTAATCATAGATTCTTTAGGTAAAAATAAACCGATTAAACCTAATATACCTTAGGCAGAAAGTCCTTCCTTAACAAGTTATAGGGCCTGAAAGTTCAATTTTTTATTTTTTTCTTTTTATTGTAATTTCCACAAATCTAAAGATATTTCTTTGAAATTTACTTACAATTATGCAATACAGTGACAGAATTATTTTCACTAACCAGACTTGACCGCAAGAGGCACTTAACCTACAACTGAAATCTTATATTAGCTCTAACTTTGTTATTAGTGGAAAATTTTAGGTTATTTTCTGAAAGAGGATTAAAAATTACAAAAATAAGATACTCTTAGTTCATACGCGTAAAGGCAACCGTTTGCCTTAAAATGCTTGTCCAAGTTTTGGCTTGTCATTACGACGTGCAATTATCAGGTAGCCATGATCACAAAAACAATGGGTAATGCTTGTTACTACAGAAAAAAGAACAATGCTAAGTCAGTTAAATACTTTGGTGTTATAGAAATTGTATTTTTAATTTCTGTTTTGTTTACGAAAATGCCTCGGCATAACGAATATCGAAGAAATCAAAGAAATATCTTTAGATTTGTGGAAATTACAATAAACAGAAAAAATAAAAAAATGAACTTTAAGGCCCTATAACTTCTTAAGGAAGAACTTTCGGCCTAAGGTATATTAGGTTTAATCGGTTTATTTTTACCTAAAGAATCTATGATTAAACGCTGGCCCATTTTTTCTGAGACACCCTGTATAATAGTGGACTTTGCGGATCGGGTTAAGTTATTTTAGAAATTGATTATACTAAATCTATTAATGTCTTAATTACTGCAATCGACAACAGTTGACACAAACTAGTTTGTATATGTCAAATCCCATAGTTAAAGGTTTCTGGGATGATAGCATCTGTTTTGTTGATATGTGTTTTCACATAGACGTTTGTTTATTTAATTTTCGAATATACTTTAATATCGCACTAATTTACAACATATATTAAATATTTTAGAAGAACTCTTAACGTAAACGATTTTTTTAAATGGGAGTTTACAGAAAGCAATGTTCCAAGCAATAACCAGCACTAGAAAAATTAATAAAAAAAAAAAATATTATGCGTAAGGTCTGAAAATTGTTTAATCTCTTTGGAACAGACAAAAATGATTTTGATGGTGTTCTATACATAATGAACACAATTACAATCTTTATACATTTGTATAAATACATTTATCTAGTACTTCAAATAACCGAGATGTCAAGCTGGTTCATCTTTGCAGACTCACCCTGTATATAGGATGCTCCATTAAAATACAAATTCGAGGAAGCAATCAAAGAAATGCACAAATAAATAAATATGGTGTATTCAACTACAAAAGGAGAGAAACACCAGACGAATGAAATATTATAACAATCTACAGAATCTATTGAAAATAAAAGAAAATAAAAAAACAAAAATACAAAACATACAGGATGTTTCATTACAAAGAAAAAAATGATTTACCTCGACAACGAAATATTCTTTAGTTAAGTGCATAGTTATCAATCTACATAGAATTATCATATGTTCTCAAACGCAAAATTTCGTAAAGACATTCAAATATTAAAGCAATGTACTGGGTGCCATCAAAAACACCGCCACAAGTTTTCATATGCTTCTTAAAACTCTTGTTGTGTACTATTAATTATGGATTTATATTTTTAAACATACTGTTTGCTGTTATTTTAAACCAAATCTTATCATTCTAGAACCCATAACTAATAAAATTTTGTCGCAGTGTTTTTGATGGCAACCGGTACATTGCTTTAATATCTGAATTTTTTATGAAATTTTGAATTTGAGTACAGATGATACTTGTATGGAACAAGCTCTTATTACATTTTGCTTTAAAATAAAATGTAAGGGTACTTCTCTCCTGGGGTAATTTTGCATTTTTACATTCTTGGCCGCCTTGTACATTCTCTCTCAAGTTTAATATTTCAATGTTATCGCCTCAAAAAACAAAACTTTTCATGAAAAGTGAATTTTATTGGAAAATTTATAAATAAATAAGTTTCCCATATGGTAAGAAGTAAGAACTTTCCAGGACACACTGTTTGTGAAATTTTAGCAAACTTGAGGTTAACCTTTAAAAAAATAAAAACCAATCATTTTAAGTACTCTAATACATAGTATCCATATTTCTGCAATAATTTAATTTTTAATACATCTCTTAATTTACCATATGGAATTTCTAAAATTGTAATTTCAAATGTCTTCATATGCTTCAAAGTAGTTTTCAAAACTATAATTATTTTTATCTTACCATAAAAATCGGTATAAAAATGTGAGTGTGTATCGGATCACATCAAATCAATTTTTCAATCACTATTTACACATATTGTATAATTCACCATATGTTAAAAAATAATAATCGGTCGCCCTAATTTTTGCGGATTGTATGTCACGTACTTAAACCATTTATCTTAATACTAAACAAACACACATATAAATACCCATACAAAATATGTAAATTTCGTGCCAAACATTCATTGTTTTATCAGTTGATATCACATTCACAAAATCTCCAATCCGGTAATAAAATATTTAATACAAAACACATATTTGCAAAAGGGTAAAGCAAACCTTGTAATTACGTAGCTCTGCTAGTTCTTGTTTCACAGAAATGAGTTATTTCCGTAACAAAATAAACACGGTGGTAGTTATTTCTTTGACATATCTCCAAAAATCAACTTAATCTCTTGTATGACGAGGTTTGTTTTGATATGTCGCTGTATTCTTTATTGACTGTTGCGTTCAATATGGGGATGCCGGGCGTCGCGGCGCATGCTGCTACTTTGAATATTACGCGGGGTTTAAAAATGCCGCCCTTCAGCATAATACGCCTGCTTAAATGCATTTACTTTCAGTTTTAACATGATTAGTTATATCTTTCCATAGTTGAACAACGCAGAAGAACAGGTTGGTAAATTTGTTCAAAGAATATTTGTTTAAATATTTTTGTAACATTCGAAATAGTGCAAAAATACTATAATACTGAACCTCCACCGGCATTACCTTACTGACAATCAACAATCAAATGCAGAGGGCGATGTATGAGTAATGTTGAGTTTAAAAGAGGAACAACCCAAAAAATAACTGAAATTTAGTTATACTCAGTGAAAGATGTACAAAAGGGCAACTATTATTAATAATTATCCATTTTTGTAGGTTATATAACTTGTTAATATTTCTTAATCAATTAGATAATTTTTATGTTTATTGCAAAATCCAAATTTTTAATACGAGGCTTGTTGAACTAAAACCCATGTTTGATCAACTTAGCATTGAAAACAAATGCAATAATCCAAATGACGTTTGTTAATGTTAGTAGTGTTTGTAAGCAACACATTAATAAGTTTCTGGCGTTTGAAAACGTTTTAAAATTTCGATTTTGAAATGGCGTTTGTTGTTGAAAATCCGTCGAAGTTTGATCAGCGGTCCTATAATTTTTATGGGCTGAGGGTGTGCAGCCATTGCAGATTCAAAATTTAATAATGGAAAAGACGGGACTATGGTTTAGCCGCGACCAGGTGCACGGTGTACTGCACTAACAGAAAACAATATGGCATGTGTGGAAGCCTTATTCGAGATAATTGTCGAATTTCAATTAGATACATTTCAGAAATTATTGGTACTTGTGTAGGACCTGTCCATAGTATTGTTCGTAATCTGGGTTACAGCAAAGTTTTTTCGCAATGGATTCCTCGTCTCTTGTCTAATGAACAAAAATGCTTGTAAATGAGCTTACCTCTGCAACACCTTACCAGACTATAGGCCAAATGGTGATGACTATCTTCTGCCAATAGTTATTGGTGACGAAACTTGGTGCTATTACTATGAGCCATCCAGTAAATTATCGTCAATGCAGTGGAAACGTTCTAGTTCACCACCACCGAAGAAGTTTAAAGCACAATCTTCTGTAGGCAAGGTGATGTTAACATTTTTTTTCGGCGATGAAGGATCCTTGTTGATAGAGTTTAAGGAATCTGGAGTAAATGTCAATGCAAATCTGTACAATGACACTGTAAACAAGTTTCATCAAGCAATAAGACGGAAACGTTCAGGAAAACTTACGCGTGGGGTCATTTTGTTGTACGACGATGCTAGGCCTCATGTTGCTAATGTGGTAAAAGAAAATCTTCAACAAAAGAAATGGAGGATTTTAGAGCATCCACCATATGGCCCGGAACTATTGCTTTGCGATTTTCATATTTTTGGACCGTTGAAAAAGGCGTTTAAAGGTCGATATTTTGAGTCTGACGCAGAAGTAGAGATAGCTGTGGAAGACTTCTTCAATCGGCAACCATAAGAATTCTATGAGCAGGGTATACTCCGGTTAGTAAAACAATGGGATAGGTGCCTTAACTGTGACGGTAATTATTTGTAATTAAATTGTTTAATAAATTTTGTATAAAGGAAAGATGGGTTTCAGTTGAACACACCTCGTATATGCAATATTATACAGTATGACCAATACAATTTTCGATTATCGTTGACTCTGGAAAACAAAACATTTGTTTTTACATAAGCCATACAGTCGTATCACTGTATCAGTTTTGGAGTGTTTCAATGACTGGACAGACTTGGATGGATTCTATACAAGTTCTTAAGAAATTTAGCAAATAATAAAGCAGGTATTACTTTAAAGGAGGTCCAGCTGTCACTGCACAGGACTTTTTGATTCATATTTAATAGTATATTTCAATATTATTCAACGAGCGGTAATGTAGGTAATAACTTAAGCGGATGCAGTTTGCAGTACGAGCCGCAGGTGAGTGCCGTAATCATCTAAGTGAGTTATTGGGTTTACCGCAAGCTGAATACTATACTACACTCGTTTGATTGTCCAATGATTTAATTGCACGTTTGTAATTGGTTATCAAGGTGTTGAGTAATATAAATTCTATTTTGTGATTGGTTACAGTGTTGAGTAGTGAGTTATAAGTTATAACTCATGTTAAATAGTTATAGATACCATTACTTGCTCGAAAGTAGTTGAATAATGTATGTATATCAATGTAAATAAAAAAAATGCGTAGAACAACAGCTAGATAGATTTAAGAAAATTCGTGCCGGCTGTTCCATACGGTTTTCTTCACCTTAAAACATATTTTCAATACATAATAAATACATATTATAGCCAAATATAACCTAAGCTAAGGTTTGAAAATAATTAGACCCGTGCATCACGTAAATTTTCGTCAGTTTGGTGTACAAACAATTCGACACATAACCTCAAACCCTTCATATTTTGTACATCAAACGATGACCAGCAGCTCTTCTCACCCTTTCTTATTTATTGTTCGGTGAATGCCAGACAAAGAGAGTAGTTAAAAAATTCAACGATTTCTGTTTGTACACATAGCTAAGGTATGACGTTAGCTATACAAACTTTTAACGATTAATTTAGGTTATGATGGATTGCAATTTGTATTTATTATACGTTAGAAGTTTATTTTAATATAAACATCATAGTGTGGCACCTACGGAAAGTATTTTTATAAATATCCTCAGCCACTTTTTAAATATGAAGCACATATTCCAAACTAGTGATAACTAGGTAGCCTATATTTTACCATTTATTAAACATATTGAAAGAACTTACATCAAAGTCTGTATAACTGCAGTAAATCAATTATTCTTTGGTAACTGTTAAAGAATTGCACTAAAAGTTATAAACAGTATGCCTTAAGTAAAGACACAGGTAGGTTTTGTTTTATATACAGCCATCCCTTAAAGTAAATTTTGTTGATCATACTATTGATTGGAGTAATTAGAAAGATTTGATAATCGGGATGCAATGTAAACTCTGCGATTCTAGGACAATTCTCCCCCCACAATTCGCCCCCGGACAATTCGCCCCCGGTATATTCGCCCCCGAGTATAATTCGCCCCCGGACAATTTTCATTTTTCAAGGTACAAGAATCAAAATAATTATTTTTGTTAAACCTCTCTCTCACGAGGATTGATCACTATGGAACAGTAGATCAACAACCCCCCTATAGGGGAGGTCCTTGCCCAACAATGGAATGTTGCGGGCTAATAAAGAAAGAATATTTTTGTTTATTATAAAACGGTACAGAAACTCTTTGTGCTTGATTTCTTATCTGATTATTATCTGATTACCTTAACTCCCTTAATTACTTTCTAATGCTGGTATTTCTAATTACTGTCACTCACCTGCGGTCCAAACTTAACTCTAATTATTCTAACTAAGTTACCTATTTTCTGATAATGATTGCTGTATTCTTAATTGTGTAATGCAATAGGTATTTTTTGCTCCCATACACATTTATTATACTGAATAAAACGTAAATCAAATAGTTATAAATGACGATTTTGCAGTATCAGTTCACGCACCGCATCGATGTTTTTCGGAATAACAGCCGATTTTGGACGACCTTCACGAAATTCATCGTTGAGCGAACTACGGTCACGATTGAATTCGGTAAACCATCGATAAACACTGGTCCTTGATGGTGGTTCATCGCCACAAATCGAATTAAGTTCATCGATGCACTGTCGTTGAGTTAATCCACGTCGAAAGTTGTAAAAAATAATCGCATGAAAATGTTCACGATGTAATTCTATTTTTTGGCCGATATGAATTTTTCAAGTTACTGTAAACAATATAAATATCGCTCGTACGTCAAAACGTTCTGAGTACGTATACCGTAAAAATATATAAGGCAACCCTCATATGCATATATATCTTCTCGGCTGGAAATTAAGCTTTCCGCACATGTTTAGAATCAGCTTGTATGTTCCTGATATGTGACAAAAGCCTCAATCAACAGAAATTATTGCTCAGCAACAGCTTTCGATAGTCTCTACGGTGGCACACCGCGTTATAAAGTCACAGGTTTTTGTCACGGTGATGCAACCAGAGCGGTCACGGTTGAAACTGTGACAAAAAATCACCGTATAGTCTAGCACTAGTTGTTACTGAAATTTTTAAATTAGTAATATAATTATCACACATTAAAACTACGGGGATATTTATTTATTTAGTGATAATAATCCTTAAAGATTTTAAATGCACTAAACATATATTTTCCAATTTCACTGGAGATTACAGTACTAAAAGTTTATTTATAATTTAGATAGTTGTGTTTTAAATGCTTTTGTCAATTTATTAAATATTGACAAAGTGGCTTCTAAATTAAATATACTAATTTTTAATTTATGAAATTATAAACTAAAATTATGAACCATTAAAATACCAGATAAAATTTTAATTATGAGGAATGACTTGTTACCTAGTTAACTTTTATTAGTTTATTAATTACTATCAGATGAAGGTTTATACTGATAACCTTAAAATTATCTTATGTCAACATTTCACGTTAAAATTAATTACCTTTGATTTGCGCGTCTTAAAATTAAAAATAGAACCGAGGTCATTTATGAAAATCTATAACGGGTCCTGTTGTAAATGCATCTAAGCACAACTTCACTCAAGAATAAACTTATATGTATAAGAAAACAAGAGAAATTTCTGAATTATTGTATGACTTTTATTACGAATTTATAAAATTTGTATCGGGAATAAATTGCATTATGATATGAATTTTCCGATATTATTGAGAATTTGAATAATGTAAAACCAAAAAATGAGTATATTTAATATCCGCACAACAGAAATTAAAAAAATACAGAACGAGATCAGCTGTGTGCAGTGTAGGTTTTGATAGTTTAGATGGATTTTATAACAATACCTACAGGTATGTAACTATGTACATAGAGCTACTGATCATAGAGGTTAATATTTAATTATGTGCACACAGCAGCAATACTGAGCACACAGTTCTAATATTAAATTTGGAGCGTACAGTCCAATATTTAAATAGCATCTCCAGTAAACACACAGATCGAGAAATAAAATACCCAGATAGCAATTAATCTTACGGCACGTTTGCCGTTGACTTTATATTTCGTTGACACGCTTACTTTACTTGACAAGTGTAGTTCAAGTTTCGAACAAGCGGCGCCGTGCAATTAATAATACCAATAACAGACTATGCCGGGCCACCACCAAAGGATGCATGATTTATGCTTCGAAGTGTCAAGCTGTGTAAATTTCCGGTACACAGTTTAATATTCAGTTAGGTATGTATAGGATCTGCTAATGCACTGACAGCTGTAATAAGAAAATAGGAACATAAAGCTCCTACAATAGATTAGAAGCACACCGCTCAAATAACTACGTCCAAGCAGACAGCACAACTACTAAACACATAGCTCAGTATTTAATAAGGTCTACACAGCACTAAATACACCGTTTTACAACAAATTGGGAGAACATAATTCATCATTGTATTAGATGTATACATTATTATTATTGAGAGCACAGCTCTTGTAATAAATTACAAGTATACAGTTCAATATTTAGTTGGCTATGTATAGCATCAACAATATAAAAACAGCTTTAATAACAAAAAATAATAATATAGAGCTCACAGTATTTATAAGCAACGAGATCAAATAACTAATTACGGAGCACACAACTCAACATTTAATTAGGTAACCATTAGTGAGCACAGCTCTATAATAAATTAAAAGCGCACATTTCAGTAATTAATAAGAATTGCACACTTTCCTTACTGAGAACACAGCTCTAATAATGCACTATCACTCCAATTTTTTTAAAATTATTTTGTATGGCGCAGATTTAATGAGAAAATAGAAACATGAAGCTGTCACAATAGATGAGTAGTACACAGTTAAAATAGCTACATTCAAGCATGTAGTACAACTAGTGAGCACACAGCTCAATATTTAATAAGATATACATTACCATTACTGGGAACACAGCTTTTAACAATAAATTAGGGACACACAGCTCAATATTTATAGCGTCGTCCCTAAACACACAGTTCGGATAATAAATTCAGGGCACTAACTCATTACTTCAAACGGTATAGCTATCAAACCTTTATAATTTCTTCATCTACATAACAATAATACTGTTATTATAACCACATTACCTTACACCAATGCCCATAAAAAGCCAAATGTATAAATAACGGCAACAAGAAACGAAAAAGTAAAGTGTTTTGCTACGTTTCATGGTTTGAGGTTTATTTACCATATCTTTGAGTCTACTAACTTAATTGCATATTTCTGTTAGTCACTTTAACTGTAATTGATGGGATTGCATTAAGGTGCTATATGCCACCGTGATCTCTTTAAAACATTTTATTTTACTAATTTGTATGCGATATATGTTTATTTTCACTCTTTTAAAAACGATTTCTATAAAATAAACATACAGTTAGTTATAAAACTCATATAGAACTAAGTAAACACAGTCGACTGGACTATCCCCTTATAACATTCTGGGGATCTGCACTTATTTAGAAGGTATGCAGCAACAATTAATTGAATACTGGCAAATAATAATAAAAGAGTGTACTTATCTGAGTATTGGCTAATCAAGTAATAAGACAGAAACAACGAAAATTACCGGAATTTATAGATCCCCTCTCTTTAACATATGATGAATTCATTCTGATTTTAATTTCTCACTTAGGTAGTGACAGCAGTTAAACCACATAACGAATATAATACGACGTATTTGTACTTGAAGCGATAAAACCGAACTGCCAATTCAAAGCCACGTCTATTTCTATTTTGAGTATAGTTGTATCATAAATATTGATTAACATCCATAGGGATTTGCTAATACTAAAATTACAGAAATGCATACGGCTCAGACCAAAAATAAATGGATAAATTTGATTTTTGTTATGTGATTATTTACATATGATTTTTAAAATTTTGTGGTCTATCTGTCTAACGACTATCTACTTAAAAAATGGAAATTAAGTATTAGATTGGATAACGATACTACACAAATAAATAAATAATTGTAGATTTGTGGATGTAAAAATTTACAACACAATTATGTTGCAATCTATAATATTTTAGCGTGATTTAACAATATTCTCAAATGTAAGAAAAATGAGAAGTAAATAACCATATAGGTACGCTTCATTGTATCCATATTTACTAAAAACTTGGAATATTCCAAAATTAAGTTTAATTGCTTATTTTCGAACATAATTCTCCGTAATATTTATTTAGTGTGTCAACAAGTGCAAGGTGATATTTGTTTAAAAGTAGATATAAATCATAAATTAAATTAGTAAGTAAATATGAATTGTTCCAGTATAACTCTTTAATTTAAATTTCAATTACCGTATGCTATAAAAGTTTTTGTACTAACATCGGTAATAATGTAGAGCCCGGCAACAAGTAGATATGAACTAATTTTATTTGCCTGTAATATTTATTGAACAACATTAAAAATTATTGTAGGTATATTATGAAGAATGGTTGGATATTTATTAATTAAACACGTTCGTGCACCAACCATAGATTCATTTTGACAACTAATTTCCCAAATCTATTTAATGGCATTCTTCTTGTGCCTCTTTGGCTTCCTATCCACTTTGGATAACTGTCTCCTTTATCACCCTTCTTCATTCGGGTCTATGATTCACCATCCTCTTCCAGTTTCCCTTTCGTAACCCTCTTCGTTCTACCTGCATATTGTTTTTCTTTCTATTTCCTGGCCTGTCCCTTGGTCTTCGTTGAACCATAGTAAACTGAGACTTATCGGTAAACAAGCCATGGGTGCAGATATAGTGGCACCATCATTAAAATCAGATGTTTTGTTCGTATTTAGTACACAGGGTTGCTCATTAGTGCGTCAAAGTCCAATATTGGCATAATTAAAATGATTTGGAAATTTTTCTCTTTTTAAAGCGCCTAAGATTAGGTCATTTTCCCCAATCGTGGAATCACGCTCACATTCTGATGTTTCCCAAACCTGAGAAAGACAAAAAGTGCATCAGCAGTTATAGGCCAATAAGCCTTTTAACATCACTATCAAAACTTCTAGAGAAAGTAATTCACTCGCGACTGATCGTCAAAGTAACGTCTTTTAACATCCTCCCACCATACCAATTTGGCTTCAGAAGAAGGCACTCCACATACCATCAACTACAAAGACTAACAGAGGTAATCGAACACGGTTTCGAAAACAAACGTTACACAACGGCAGTATTCCTAGACATCGCGCAGTCCTTCGACAAGATCTGGATGGAGGCGTAAACTCAAGAGTAAACTACTTCGATTAAACATGCCCAAATATCTCAAGACCATAATATTCTCATTTCTCGAAAACAGAACGTTCGCCGTGAAAATAAATTCCTCGGTGTCTGAAACAAAAAGCAGGAGATGCAACAAATTCACGTCCGAAATGCCAGTAGTTGACACAACCCTAGCAACTTTCGCAGACTATACGGTCATCTTAACACAAAACAGTGATCTTACTCTAGCCATCTTACAACTACAAATCGCAATCAACAAAATATGTTCTTGGTTTAATACATGGAATATTAAAATTAATCCCATAAAATGTCAAACAAAGATTTTCGCTCTAAGAAGAATTCACAACCCCACTAATATTCAAATACATAACAAAAATATTGAATGGAACCCCACAAACGCAGCTGCAAAATACCTAGGAGTACTACTGGACACCCGACTGACATGGAAGCTTCACATTAATTACAAATTGAACCAAAGCTACGCTAGACTTGCGCAACTATATCCCTTAATCAACAGGAAGTCAACGCTCAAACCACAGTTACAATACTAATGTACAAATGTCTAATCAGATCGCTAGCCCTTAACGCATCACCGATCTGGACCAACACGATGAAAACCAACTTAGCGAAACTCCAAAGACTACAAAACAAAATTCTGCGGATTGTCGTCAACGCCCCAAGGTATATTCGAAATGCCCAATTGCGCTACCAGTTAGGAATATCAATTTAAAAATATATAAGTGAAAGTGCCAAAAAGTTCTTCGTAAAAATTAGCTTGTGCGACAGACCTATACAGTACAATCTCGGCAGAAGAAATATCCACACTAGACTCAAGCGAAAATTACCTCAAGATTATTCTCATCTGACGAAGATAGCGACAAACAGTACATAGTAACAGTTAACAGATAATGTAAGAGGAACCAAATCTTCTCAAAAGTCATTGTAAGTAATTATTATACATTTTACTATCACTGCCATGTGTAACATATGAGATTGTTGATCTGGAAAATAAATATCAATAAAAAAAAGAGATTGTGAAAACGGACTGTAAATGTTTGGGGAGGTATTGTGGGCGATTCTGTTATTGGGTCTTATTTCTTTAATAAACATATGAATGGTGCACAATATTTTCATTTTTTGCAGGAGAATGTGCCTCTATCCTGCAAAATGTCCTTCCAATTCTAATGGAAAATATGTGGTGCCAGCACGACGGTGCTCCAGCACATTTCACACTAGTCACTCGAGAGTTCCTGAATCAAAAACGTCGCAGCTGTTCCATCAATTGGCCACCAAGGTCTCCAGACTTGACAGAAATGGTTTTTTTCCAGGAGGCACATATAAAACATATTGTGTACCAGATCCCGGCAACTACTGCAGAAGATATGAGGCAATGCATAATTAGCAGTAAATATGTCGATTTTGATAACACTGAGTTTGTGCGTTGAACAGAACGGAGGTCACATTCAACATTTGTTGTAAATAAATACGCGAATTGAAATAAAATCATTTTTACATCTATGTTATTAATAATAAATTTCGTCACTTTATGTCATAATTATCGCTACTAGATTAGATAGAAATTAAAAGTTTAATAATTCAACAGTTTGTATTAACAACGTAAAAATATATCTGAAAATATCGATCTTAGGTATAGGACAATATTCATAAAAGTTATGGAGAAACATACATAAGGCCCCAGGTTACGACATAATAACTGGACAAATATTAATTTTAAAATATTAAAGCAGTTATCCCGAAAAGCGGTAGTTCTTCTAACAGTCATCTTCAACCGAATGTTAAGTTTATGCTACTTTCCCATAATATGGAAATACGCTGAAATAATCATGATCCACAAGCCGCAAAAACCTCCACACGAACCTACATCTTATCGACCTATTAGCCTTCTGCTCATAACAAGCAAAGTATTCGAACGACTCCTACTAAAAAGGATCTATGAAGAGCATAACTCCCTGACACTGCTGCCGAATCATCAGTTCGGATTCCGTGCACGTCACTCCACAATTCAACAGGTTCATAGGGTAGTTAACGTAATTGCCAAGAGTATAGAAGACAAGAAATTCTGTAATGCAGTCTTTCTTGATATTTCACAGGCATTCGATAAGCTGTGGCATGCGGGCCTTCTCTACAAAATAAAAAGCACATTATCCAGCAACTTTTATCTCCTTTTAAAGTCTTACTTAACCGACAGAAACTTCTCAGTAAGACATAATGAATGCCAATCCAACTTCCATCCAATCAAATCAGGTGTTCCCCAAGGTAGTGTTCTTGGACCTCTCCTATTCCTAATTTACACTGCCGATATACCCCAAACAAATAACACCACAATTGCGTCATTCGCCGTATTATCTGCAAGTGAAAACCCAATATTGGCTAAGTTCATCTGAACCTCCTCACCGAATGGTACAATAGATGGAGAACAAAGGTCATCCAAACAAAATCAGTACAAGTTACATTTACCACCAAGCACAACACTTGCCCACCTGTAACAATTAATGGCGTACCTGTACCTACTAAAACGGAAGCGAAATACCTTGGACTCATCCTGCACCAAAGACTCACCTGGAAGAAGCACATCCAAACAAAACGTAAACAGATGGATCTCAAATTTCGACAAATGTATTGGCTTGTCGGTCGAACATCAAAACTCTCTTTAAGTAACAAGCTACTGTTATATAAAGCTATTATTAAACCAATATGGACATATGGGCTCCAGTTATGGGGATGCGCCAAGACAACAAACCTAAAAATCATACAAATATTCCAGTCCAAAGTGCTGAGAACAATAGCGGCCGCCCCATGGTACATCAGCAACCAGACGCTCCATGATGACTTGAAAATTCCCTATAGCGCGGAAGAGATTCAGCAAATTGCTACCAAATACAAAGACCAAGTAACAAACCATGAGAACGATTTAATAAAACAATTATACAACAGAGGTCCCATTGTGAGAAGACTACGTAGAACCTGGCCCCAAGACCTAGCGTAACGAAGAAAGGGGAAACATCAGTGGATGATTCCCTTACAAGTCTAATACATGCAACACATTTACTTAATACTCTGTATGGAAGTAAATTGTACATTTGCAAACTGTCAATTAAAAAAAAAGTTATGGAGAATTAACATGCCAATTCAAAAATATAATAATACGAGCCCTAACAACTATATATTCGGACACATCACATATTCTTAAAGAATATTCTGTAATTTGACATATGAGGTATTTTGAAAACTTTTGTGATAAAAATGCTGTACAGTATAAGTACCTCAACTTATTTACAAACGTTGTGTACAAGTGATACCTTTTTTGAACTACTACAATAATTTGTTTTAAAGACAAGTATTTTGGTTGACAACTAAATGTTCGGACATGTTAGTCATTCTTCGTAATTACAGGCAGGCGGCTGCGATAATTTTGTTTAATATAGTTTTCCTGTCATTTTGGTATGTGTTTGGCACTTTGTGTCTTACAAATCAATAGTTATGGTTCGAGGGACACCAACACCGCGATTAATTCGTGAAACTGTAATTAAAGAATACCATAGGGGCAATTCTATGCGTAAAATTGCTCAAAACTTGGGTTTAGCCAAATCCACAATAGCAGACATTATTCACAGATTTGGAGAAACCGCAGATATTAACATCAAGGGTAAAAGCACTGGCCGTCCCAACCTTATAACTCCTAGACAACAACGAAGATTAGTTAGAGTTTGTAAAAATTCAAGAAGGGCCACCCTACGTGAAATAAGTGCACTGTGGAATGCTGAAACGGGCTTGAGACTTTCACGAGAATGCTGCCGAAAATGGATTCACAAGTCTAGTCTTGGATTTTATAAGGTATACAAAACAAAACAAGCATTCAAAACTTTTACTGCATTCAAATTATTTAGGCTAAGGAGAAACCACTCTTAACCAACCGTCAGAAAAAGAAACGGTTAGCGTGGGCGAAAGATAAAGCTAACTGGACTCGCGACGATTGGTATAAAATCATATTTAGTGACGAATCCAAGTTCGACATCTGCGTTGGGGATTTTCGAAGACGAGTTGTAAGATCGCGAGACGAAGCCTTCCACAAAGACTGCCTTAAACGCACAGTAAAGTTTCCTCAGGGACAAATGATTTGGGGGTGCATGTCAATTGTCAGCATACGGTTTAGGAAGGCTGGCGTTCATAAAGGGTACAGTGAATGCACTATATTATCAAGATTTGTTAGAAAGAAGCTTGTTGCCGAGCATACAAAGCTTACATCCGGATGGAAATTTCATATTCCAGCAAGATGGGACTTCGTGCCATACCGCAAAAACCACTCAAAAATGGTTGTCTGACCATCATATTACCGTATTAGACTGGCCATCAAATAGTCCCGATCTCAATGTTATTGAAACGCTGTGGCACAAAATGAAGCAGAAATTACGTGATAATCCTCAACGTACGCTTCCTACCTTGCAAGCAAAAATTCAAGAAATATGGGATTCGTTCACCCCTGAATTTTGTAAAAATCTCGTTTCTACCATGCCTGGTAGAATTAAGGCTGTAATCAAAGCCAAATGAGATGTTACACCTTATTAAAAGAACAGTGTCCGAACATTTAGTTGCCACATTAATTACGCATTTATTGTTACTTTTTAATGGATAAACATTGTTATTTAAATTTATCATAAGCTTTTATTACAAAGGACATACAATAATATTATTAAAGCAATAAGCGTTCATAGAAACATTCAATAAAATATTTGAGTTGGCTTTTACGTCCATTTACTAGAAAAATTAGTAGTGTCCGAATATATAGTTGTTAGGGCTCGTATATCGTGTATCGTTAGAAAAAAATTAGAAAATGCTCTTTGAAATAAATTAAATTTGAACTTGTCATGTAGAAAACACCATGGATAATAAAATTAATATTTGGGGGTTCCGTCGTTGTAGTACATCCCTTTGTTACATAACTGCGAAATATATATTCTTTATTAATCGAAATGATCACGCACCGAATAATTTTTTTAACTTTGTGTTGACCAAAATTTTCACATTTTTTTAGATTAACTCGGCAACGCCTCACCCAAAACCTAAAATAAGATATCGTTGGAAAAATAATTTTACGCTGAATTCGGAAACGTATATACAGGGTGTTCTATTTGAAAATAATATCTTCAAGATGCTCCGGCGTAGCAAGTCACCCTATATTTTTGAAATATTTTAGATTCTGGTTAGCAAATGTATGGACCAACAAACTGATCAAGTATATTGATAGCCCCTATAGTTATAAAATGAAATAATTTTTGATACAGTACACAGCAACAGAAGAAATAGATAAAAAGGAGCAGAGAAAAAGCATCGACGTAAATTAAAGATGGCAAAATCTAAAAGAAACGAAACTCAAGGTAAAAATCAAGGTGTGCGAATATACCAAAGCACGTAACAGTGGGAGGACAATGTAATAATGAGGAGGTTAAAAAGGAAATAAAGGAAAATAAGAAACGATGGAAGTGATACCTACAAAACAAAAACGAATTGAACTATAAAGAACACAAAAAGTAAAGGGACAAGGTAAAGAAGCTAATTCAGAAGTCTAAACAAGAATCTTGAGAAGAATTCGAAAGACTGATGGAAAGAAATAGGAAGCGAACCAAAAAATGTTTTGTAGAGTAATAAAAAAATTCAAGTTAAAACAAAAAAGGGGAATATGACTTGGTAGAAGAAGAAAAAATTATAAACAAGTGGAAAGAATACTTCGAGAAACTACTAAACTTAGAAAGCAAAAGAGAGGAAACAAAAAAGAGGACACTAATAAGACGGAAAGAGAAGCAACACCTACAGCAGATTGCATTAGTATGTTAGAACTATGCGAGACATTGAAAAGGATAAAAATAGCGACAGAGCCAGGGATGGATGGGGTAGGACCAGATTAATAAAATTCCTGGGAGAGAAAGGGAACGAAGAAATGCTGAAGATCTTAAATTTACATTGGACCCGGAAAGTTATACCAGATAAGTGGGGGTCATACTACCCATTCATAAGAAAGGGGACATAAATGAATGTTTAAACTATCGAGGAATTACTTTATTATGCACGGCATTTAAGGTCTATGAAAGAATACAAAACTGAGGAAAGCAGTAGAAGACCAGGTGGAAGATGCACACAGCGAACACATTCCTCATATGCATTACTAAATTGGAATACTTGTCGCTGCAAATCGTTTGCGCTTTTGGCAATAAGAATTGTGTCGTCTGCGCAGCACACTAAACGGATTCTTTCGTCTCCCATTCGATAGCCTCTTTCGCATTTCTTTGGTAACTTCTTCTTTGTCAATATTCACTATTACTCGTATAACTTCTGACCCGTCTACTGTTGTTGTATCTTGGGTAGTAGTACATGGGTAGTGGGGTTTCTGGGCCAAAACTCCCATAAGGTGCCATTTTCACCTACATTCCACTTCTGGTCTACGAGGTGAATCTGAGACGCACCCGCATATCTTTTGAGCCGTTGAACTTCCTGTATCAAAATGCTCTGCAATTTTCCAAGATAGGAAGTGAAAGTCCGTTAGAACACCCGTTTTTAGCCGTTAGAGTAGCCGTTAGAATTTTCTGTATGAAAATGCTCAGTAATTTTCATATAGGAAATTCTAACGGTTGCTGTAACGGCTCAAAAGCGAGTGCTCTAACAGACATGTATATTTTCATATGAGTTATATGTATAGACTTTCACTTCCTGGCTTGGCAAATTACTGAGCATTTTCATACAGGAAATTCTACAGAAGACATTCGCAAAACTTTCGTTTTGAAAGAGATGATTTGGGCAAGTTAGCTATTGCATTGCATATATTTCGAATAAAATTAGGACCCAAATCCGATTACTACTGGTAAATGTGGAATAATACATAGTGTGGGTAATTAGAGAGTAATACTGCAAGTGCCATGATTAAAGGCTTATGTATGTGCCTTCGAGGATTAGCATATCTAAACAGGCTGTCTGACTTGGAATGACGTTTCGGTTCATCTGCACAATATATAGCGGATATTGCGGTTATCGATATAATGTATACAAATTATGGTCATCGGTTTGCCGACCTATGTCAGCTGCCTTAATTACATTATAGGAAGTTCCAGCAATATAGTCAGCTAGAGTAGAGCTAACTTGTTTTGTGTTGTAAATGCTATGATCAATCCTTGTCCTTCCAATACAGGCTATTTTCAGCAAGGGGCACCACTTCAAAACTGTTGGGGCTTTATCAATGGAACTGCAAGGTCTATCTGCAAACCTTTAATACAACAAGAGGAGCATTTTTCTTGACACAAGCGTTTCTATTGTGTTAAGTATCTGTTTTATGTTCAGATGGAATTATAGCCAATCTAATGGGTGCTTACGCCGGAAGGAGACGACGCAGGAATATTTAGGGAACCCAATTTATATGCAGAACTAGAAGAATGTGTCACTTTCCTAAATGATGAGCGTTTTGTACTGTATGGTGATCAGGCATATGGAATCCAAAAGTTATTGCTGTGTCCATACCCAAACATTAGACTCACTGAACAGCAGAATTTCAACATTCGATGAGTTCTGTTAGACAGTTTGTTGAATAGGGATTTAGTAAAATAATTATGGAATTTGCATTCTTTGAGTTCAGAAAATCAGAAACTGTTATTGTAAAATACATATCGGTAAAATGTATAAGGTACCTATATAAAATGTATGGTGTAGCTGGAATTCTAACAAATTGCCGTATTACATGTTTGTACAGCAGTCAGATATCTTAATATTTTAATGTAGAGCATGCCCAAGTAGAAGAATACCTAGGATTATAGTAAATGGCAGCTAAAATAATTAAAGATTTTTGAAATATATGTCTTACAGTGTAATAAAATAAAAAATGTTGGATAATCAGTAGATTAGCGCACATAATCGCTCTAATTAGAAACTTTCTCGAGGAACTGCGAACTGCACTCATACAAGAATTGGAGAATATTTTGCAGGACTACGTCCAGCAGCTTACTCTGAGTACGTCTAGAAGTTATTAAACAGTTATTTTAGCCCACGGAGGCCACACGCGATATTAGTTACCCTCGACAGCGCATAAACAGTAGGTACCTAATTTATAACTTGTAACAAGTTTTGATACAGTTAACTACATACATTTTATCGTTCGTTTAAGTGTTAATCTGTTTGTTTTATAAACATTTGTTGTTCGTTGTTGTAAAAAACCTTACTATTACTGAATTACCTTAATTTATTCACATATGTTAATATATTTAGAAACTATTTGAGTTTTAATAGTGTTCCGCTAATTATTTGAGCAGAGGATATACTAAAAACAAGAAAGTTGTTCATGCGCTATATTTCAAATGGTTTTACTAGATAAAGTATTATTTCTAGTACTCGTTGAAGAATCATCAGCAACTCACTCCAACGTCCTCGTTTCAATTTTAGCTGTAGTTTACCATAATCTATCATTCGAGTGACAATAATATCGGATTCTCTAAGGAGCTTATCATTCTGTTAAACTTACCTTTTTCTGGAATTTGGATTAACTTGACAGACGGTAGCTATGATCCATAAATGTGCTATAAAAAAATTCAATAATCTTAGTTGCTGAGATACATGTAAGTTGGATTGCGTTGACCACTTTTAAGGGGGACAACTTAGATGGCTCACCCTGTATGTTTCCGATATTTTAGTAACATTTATGTAGACAAATTGTTACTTTTTACTTTGTGTTGCAAGAAGTTTTTTGTAGCTCCTTACTAATACCAGCTACTGTTTCTTTCAAGCAGTATCCGGTACGTAAAGGCACACCACTTAACTACAGTTTCCTGGGGCCGATTAAACCAAACATACCTTAGTATAAAAGCGCTTCCTTAAGAAGTTTGGCGCCTTAAAGAAAAAAAAACTATTTTCAACATTGGGTATATTTCAGAAACAAAATGGCGGATCAAGCTGATAATTGATGCACACCCACTTCAGGTGCAGCATAATATTCTTAGCGTATGGGCATTACTACTTATTATAGAGGGCGCTGTCGGCAGACGGGTTTTCCGGTTCTCAAACGCCACAGTTTTCGGTCTTGTACATTCTCATCTTGTAGTTCGTAGGTAGCTTTTCTAATTCCATTGTTCGTGGATCTTCGTGGTCTGCCTCTTTTGCGTTTCCATGGGGATGTCCAGTTAAAAATTCTTTCAGCCATCTCTCTTTATCCATTCTTAACAGATGTCCGAACCATTTTAGTCCTCTTCTATCGATCCTATCTGTAAGTTCTGCCTTCGACTTCCATTCTGATTCGGATTTCCTCGTTTGTAACATGTTCTAATCTTGAAACTCTGAGACTTCTTTCTAGGTAGTCCATCTCCACTGTTTACAACTTGCGTTGGTACTAGTTTTTCATGGTCCATGGCTTGCAACCGTAGCATAGAACCGCCTTTACCATTGATTTCTCAATGAGTTTCTTTACGTTGTTTAATAAATGTCGGTCCCACCATATTGAGTTTCAACTTCCTATTATCTTCCGGCTATTTTCGATCCTGGATTTTATTTCTTCTTGGCCTATGCTGTTTTTACTAATTGTGTCCCCAGGTATTACAATTTTTCTACTTTTTTTAGTTTTTGGTTATCACTAATGAGTATTTGAAACTGAGCCGCTGTATTCCCTGCCAGATACTCAGTTTTATCTACGTTTATAATTAGGCCCCGTTCTTCATACTCTTCATGGAGTTTTCTTACCATATATATTCTAAGCCGTACAAGTTTTGCGCGATTACGACTTGATCGTCCGCAAAGTTTAGCGTGAATAGGTGGTTATCATTATTAGGTACTCCCATACCACGCACTTTCTTTTTCCATGCTTCTAGGACTACTTCCACATATGAGTTGAATAACAGTGGAGATAGGCTGCATCCTTGTCTCAGACCTTTTGTTAGAGTGAAAGGTTCCGTAAGTTCATTGTCATTTTTTACAAACAACCATACACTGGTTTAATATTGGCACACTATCAGACAGCAACTTGAAAATATGTAACAAATATATTAAATTAGTACACTGGTATGCTTTTTTTTAAACGGAACGTTATATAGCCGTGAAACACTTACACTTTTTTATATAAAAATAATTTCTGTATTAGAAATTTCACCCATAAGAACAAAAATGTTAAGAAGAAAAACATTATAATAAACATACGAAAAAAATCTGGAGACATGGGCCTCTACAATGTGCAGTAATGTTTACATGTTGGTAAAAAAAACTTTTTCGTCTTTAAGACATCATATTTTTGTAAGGAAGCACTTTTGTACTAAAGTATGTTTTATTTAATCGGTTTCATTTAACCACAGGAAGCCGTAGTTAATCGGTGTCCCTTTACTTTCAGGGCACCCTGTATATACATACCTGCAATGGAGTTTAAACTAATGTAAGTGCGAACACCAAAAAATGTCCTATGAAGCTACGAAGTCATTGCTTTAAAAAAGTGTAAGAAAGATAGTTAACATATTGCAGAAAATCCTTTAAGTAATATCAAAGAATTATTTATTGAAACAATTTTCTTCAACAGGGTGGCCTACGACTATTTGGAAAAGCAATATCTTGAAAACAATTGGTAGTACAAAAGTCTGATTGGTGGACAGGTATGATGGAAAATGATGCCTTAGGAGTGTAAAATAAACATATGACATACAATTAAAAAAAGAAAAAAGAATAAACGAATAGAGAGAAAATTTTACTTACGGAGATGTTCAAATTGATGTCCGCCTCCATGAAAACAATTTTCATATGTTTATTTTCAATAATAACATACTAGAAACTAAAGTATACTTCCGCATTTTAAAATTTAATCCTAATAAATATGGTACCATTGAAATCGTCTTATTATTAGCTTTCCAAACAGTTAATGATATACGGGGTGTCCCATTTAAAAATTGATATCATGTGGCCGGAAACGAAAGATTTTAGGAATTTAATGTAATTGTACAAATAAAGGTAACATTCTGCACTATACACATCCACCAAATTAGACTTTCATACTACCAATCGTTTTCGAGATATTGTTGCTCGGCCGATCCATATTTTCAATATCCTCCTATACACCCACATTTCAAACGCCTCAATGTTATTGCATGTTGCCTGCGTGAGAGTCCAAGACCCAATTCCATATAGAAGAATTGGGAAGATACAGCATCTAACTAATCCTATTTTCAACTATAATTTCATATTGCGATCACATAAAACATTTCTCATTTTAAAGAACGCATTTTTAGCCTGTTCTATTTTACATTTTATTTACATACTATGATCCCATTGCTCATTAACACAACATCCTAGGTACTTACACTTTTCCACCCGTTGTAAAGGTTCTCCATTTATGTTGAGTGCCGTGTTTATTACATTTTTTGTACTAACTACCATGTACTGGGTTTTTTCTTGATATTTAGCCCACAGTTATTACTTTCTTCGTTTATACTATCAATTAAAGCCTGCATATCTTCTAAGCCATTAGTTAAATTAATAGCTTCTGTTATGTGATTTTCAAATTTGCCGCTACACTTTAGTAATTTCGTAATTTGTTTGCCGCTTCGTAGGAATGAATATCGCTGTTTTAATTGAATTCTTATTTTGGGTTACTATTTTCGCTATTTTGTTTTGACTGAAAATTTAGTTAACGTTATTTTAATTGAAGTCTTGTTTTGGGTTGCGGTTTCGGTATTTTGTTTTGCCTTTCGAAGCTTGAGATGTTAATAGTTTCTTTGTGTGAAATCTGCAAGCTCTTGTTTTTCTTCTGCGCTAGACCTTGAACGCTTTCTGGAATTCATGTGTCATAAAAATCTTTCTAGAACATTCCAGAAGATTTCGTAATGTTGTGCAATATCATTTGGGAGAAGTAAAGTCCCGTTGCATTTTTGAGTAAGTCCAGTCTAGACCTTTGTGGGCTCCAGTTGTCCGAAATCTCCATCAATCGGCAACTGTATTTACGTAATGTGTTGCAGTGCCGGCTTTTCAGTTTTTTTTTAGTGAGAGTAGACTCTTATCCCCTGACCGAGTTGGACGTACGAGCATCGGGTTTTCCTTCAACCGCGGCGTTTCCTGCTGTTCATTCACGTTACCGTACCGAATATTTGCTTCAGGCAAAAGTAAAGAATCGACTAGAACGTCGGATAATTACGAAACAGCAGATTGTCGCCTTGTTAGTGCACAGTGCAGTTACTTGTGCGTCTCGATTTTTATCGGATCTCGACGGATTAGAAGGAATCCCGTGCCAGCATTGTGGGCGCAAGTGTACGCCTTGTTTCCAACCTCGTCAAAATCAACAATTTCCCGGAGCGGGACACCCATTCTTTTGCTCCAAGCGGTCCTGAAGGACGTTGTCGACCCCATTCCCTGTCTTCCACCGGGGTTCTACACCTTGATCCTGGCGCTAGCCGTCTTCAATACAAGGTAAAGAAAAACTTGCCGTTTTGTGTTTTGGGAAGCCAAAAACGTTTCAAGAATCTTGCAAAATTTAAACTTATGGACCTCGTTTGGTATCGACCCTCAGACACGGTCCTTTTTGTTAACTGTATTCAGCAGAAGAAAAAGATATTAATGTTAAACTATTTCTGTGAACCCTACGCCCCCGGGAAACGCAGTTATTGAAGTCATTAAATGTAGCGTGACGAGCGGCGTAGAGTTTTATGCGAACGTTCGAAATTATTACTGTTTGTGTTCTACGTTATAAAGTTGCTTCTCATTGCTATATATTTTTATATGTTCTGTGCCATTTTTGACAGTTCATTATATGTGTGTTAAAATTCCGCATGTCTTTTATTACTGTGTTTTAAAGTACTTGTGTAAGGATTTTGCAAGCTTTAAGATTTAGGAAAAAGCACAAAAGAAAGGTGAGTTCGATTCCCGTAGCTGCTGGCTGTCGACCTTTCACGAGGGCCTCCCTAATCAGCTAGACTTGAAAGGTGGCGCCCACTTATTTTGACGCACCCTGTACACAACTTTAAGCATTTCCTCCATAAGCGATGTTTACGAACTCCCCCTACTCCTCTGAGCAAGCCGCTGGCCTTTACCATCTTTTTTTGTTTGCGGGCCCAAGAAAAGCGCGTTTGGCCGTACCGAAAATTTCTTAGCACGCCAACGTGCGGTTTTCTCTGTCCCATAATTCTCGTAGCGAGAATCGGCCCGTAACAATACTTGGAAAACCGCGTCCTAGATCTCGCTCTTTCAAATACAATACCATGTAATACAGTCTTACGAATGGTTACTTGATCAAAATCGTCGATATTTGTAACAAGTTTTTTCCGAAGCCTGGACTTCTTGGGGTTTTGTAGGGGTTCACCTGATGCAACGGCTGGTGAAATACCACTCATTGTTCTCAAACTTATGTTTAAAGTAACTCTCTTAAAATAGCAATAAAACCATATTTCCATGATCATTCATCATTCAATAACTATGAGCCCAAAAATATAAATACACAGGCTTCTCTCACAGCCTTTAGAGGAAGCACAACCACTATTGTCTCTTTCTTGTTCAAAATAGTTTATTAGCAATGTAATAAGCTCTTCCGATGTACGTGGAAGAGCGGTCATTTTTCGAGGTTATATTTCCCTCAAGCACTCGAAATACTTGCAAAAATAACACTTAAGTTAATGAATAAGGTACATGCGTTTGTTCTGAAAAGAACAATTTTTTACACAGTAAATTAACAAAATTACAATGAAAAATCAAGTAAAAATCTTAAACTGTATGTCCCATAACACGCAAAACATCAGAGCGACATGTGAACATAAAAAACAGGGCGAGAACGCGAAGGAAACCAAATCCCTCGTTTTTATGTAGTTTCGTATTTTACACAGGAACTATGATGAATGAAATATTAAAAATGAAAGTCATAACTGTTACAACTACGTTACACGACCTTACGGAGAAACATGATTTTTTTAAATTGGCCCTATCAATAGTAAATAACAAGTAATTGATCAATTGCAGAACTTATTTAGAGTTGAAAAGTCCATATAAACAGATGTCCTAAACGTAACCATTACAGAGTTACTGTTTATTTCATAATTTATGTGGTTAAAATTTTAGTCGGTCGCCATCAAGCGAAACCGTTGCAAAATAGATAAAAACACAGTGAAAATCACATCAAACCGTTTAACAGCACACAATACAAATATGTACCAAACGGACAAGATACACAATGCCCTTAAGATCGGAACCTGGAATGCCAGAACCTTATACGAAGCAGGAAAATTTGGAAACGCAACCAAGGAAATGGAACGACTAAAGATAGAGATCCTTGGAATAAGTGAGATACACTGGACGGGATCAGGAAAATGTAATACGGATAATGGCAACATATATTACTCCGGTAAGAACGAGAACAAGTGCCAACACGGAGTTGCAATATTGGTAAATAAGAAAGTACAGAAATGTATCATAAATTTTGTCCCAATGTCAGACAGAATGATGATGTTACAGATCGCAGCACATCCCATAAATATTAACGTAATACAAGTATACACCCCTACAGCGGATAAGGATGAGAATGTGGTAGAAGGATTTTACGATCAACTAAAGACAATGTCACAATTAACGAAGAAACACGAAGTAAACGTACTAATGGGTGATTTCAACGCAAAGTTAGGAAAAGGTCTAGGGAAAAGAAATGAAGGTGTGGATCGTCTGTTACAGTTTTGCCAAGAAGAGAAATTTATAGTAACCAATACTCTCTTCAAATTGCCACCTAGAAGGCTCCCTCACATACACCTGATAATTCATTAGAAATCAGATAGACTACATCACAGTTAACAAAAGGTTTAGAAACAGCATTTTTGCTGTGAAAACATACCCAAGTGCGGATATAGGATCTGACCACAATCCGGTTATCGTAAAACTTTACACCAAACTAAAAACTATCAAAAAGAAAAAAGGCGGCACAAGAATAGATAGAGAAAAACTTGAAAACACAAATATACAAATGCAAATAAAACAAAGTTTATCGAGCGAGATGCGCGTACTGAAAAGAGAAATGAAGGAAACAATTCAGACGTGAACAAAATCTGGTCGAAAAATAAAGAAAATACATACAAATATAACAGACGATTCGTAGAAAAATACGAGAAGCAAAAGGAAAATGGTTGAATGACAGATGCGATTAAAAATGCAAAGAACAGCAAAGACCTTGAGCCAGACGAAGTTTACGCGGAAATGTTAAAGATGGTTGATGACATAGGCATGGAGAATATGACCCAGGGATAATACCAGACGAATGGGTCAGATGAACTTTTGTGACGAAACCTAAAACAAATAACGCTAAGAGATGCAATGAATTTCGAACCATAAGTCTAATGAGTCATACGCTGAAGATATTCTTGAAAATAATACATAATAGAATCTATAAAATATGCGAAGCAGTACTAAGTGAATGTCAATTTGGGTTCAGGAATGGATTAGATACAAGGGAAACTCTGTTTAGTTACAAATCCTCGTGGAAAGATGCAGGGATGTCAGCGTGGATGTTTATGTCTGCTTCATTGACTACGAAAAGGCCTTCGGTAGAGTGAACCGACCAAATAAAAATATTAAGAGGGGTGCGACAAGGTTGCATTTTATCGCCACTTTTATTTAACATTTACTCTGAAGCTATATTTAAAGATACCCTAGAGGACAACCAAGAGGGAATTAATATCAACGGTATAAGAGTAAACAACTTGCGCTACGCAGACGATACCCTCCTATTGGCAAAAAAGGAGCAAGACCTACAAGTACTGATTGATCGCGTCTATGAGTCCAGTAAAAACTATGGTTTAAATATAAATAAAAAGAAAACTAAAACAATGGTGATCAGCAAAAGTGGAACTGTTCAAACTAATATTGTGGTCAATGGAATCCGCTTAGAATAAATACCTGGCTTGTAATTTAAACGAAAAATGGGATCACAGCATTGAAATTAGAAGCAGAATAGAACAAGCAAGAGCTTCGTTTGTAAAAATGAAAAACTCATCTGCTGCCGAGACTTAAACCTACAACTTCGCATGCGTATTGTACGATGTTATGTCCTGCCCGTTCTTTTGTATGGGGCGGAAGCATGGACGCTCACCCTAGGAACTAAAAGTATAGGAGCATTTGAAATGTGGATTTATAGAAGAATACTTAAAATATCTTAGGTTGACAGAATAAGAAAAGAGACCGTCCTAAAAAGAATGGGAAAGGAAAGGGAAATAATTCTCAAGATCAAAATAAGAAAAATAGAATACTTGGGACATATAATGCGTAACGAAAAATACCAATTGTTGCAACTAATTATCCAGGGTAAGGTGCAGGGTAAGAGAACCGCGGGAAGAAGGAGAACATCCTGGCTCAACAATCTTCGTTTCTGGTTTGGGAAAAGCACAAGATCCTTGTACTGGACAGCAGTATTCAAAGTAGAGATCGCCTTGATGGTCGCAAATCTTCGTTAGGAGACGCACCGAAAGAAGAAGAAAATTTTACTTCAACGGATTTCTGAAATACTGATCTAGTTGCCAATGATCGGGTCTTTTGTTTGGTAACATTTGAACATCGTTTTTAACAAATTGTTGTTTGTAACTTGTCGGTTTATTACTGTGATACAGATGTTATTGGTTTCTTCTTTGTATCCTTATTCCCATCGTAATTCACAAGTGATTCACAATGCCAATGGTATTTTCAAATGAAGAATATATAGACATTCATTATGTTTACGGTCTGACGGATATGATTTAGCAGTACAATAAGTGTATCGTAGAAGATATCCCAATAGAAGACTGCGTACGCTTGCAGGTTTCTTTAAATCACATCGTGAGCTGAAGGAACTTTCAACGCAAGACATACAATCGGCCAAGGAGTTGTTCGTACACCCATAAACGATAATGAATAAGTGCTTGATATATTAGAAGAAGATTTGTCTTTAAGTTGGGAAGAATTGCATTACGTACTGGAATCTGTAGAAACCAGGTTTGGAGAATAATAAGAAGTACTCGCTTACATCCATATCATCATCAACGAGTTCAAGCTCTAAGTAATGATTTTGAAACTCGTTTAAAATTTTGTAATTGGGTGCAAAATAATCAAAACCTACCGCATATTTTATGGACCGATGAAGCTTCTTTCACACGAGAGTGTATCAATAATTATCATAATTTTCACGAATAGGCTGCAGAAAATCCTCATTTAAGAAGGCGATCGCATTTTCAACATATATTTAGTGTTAATATGATAGCTGGTATTCTTAATGATAGTCTGATTGGACCATTTGAATTGACACAACGTTTGAATGGTGCGAATTACGAATATTTTCTAGAAAACTCTTTATCCTTGTTACTGGAAGATGTGCCATAAAATATTACGTGCAATGTGGTATCAACACAACGGGGCACCAGCACATCAATTTCTTCGTGTTAGAGCTTGGCATAACGCACATTTTCCAGGAAGATGAATTGGAGTAGGAGGAACCGTACTACGGCCACCGCGTTCGGCGGACCTGATTTCATTCAATTTTTATTTTTAGGGTCACATGAAACAGATAGTTTATACAACTGAAGTGCACACAATAGAAGAATTACGCCAAAGAATACAGCAGGGTGCCGATATTATTGGGAATAACCCAGCAACCATATTAAGAACGCAGCGATCTCTTCTGGGACGTGCGACTTTGTGCATCGAACACAATGGAGATAATTTTGAACATTTCTTGTAAATAAAATAATAATAATGTATTAAAAAAAGATATATTTCATAAAATTCGTTGAACTAAAATATTACCAACGTATATTATGAAATAAACAATAACTCGTTAACGGATACGTTTAGGGCATATGCTTATATGGACTTTTCGGCTCTAAATAAGTTCTGGAATTCATCTTTGAAATATTTCCGATACGTTTAGGAACACCCTGTACATTTTGGGCCATACTATTTCTATGGCCAATCCTACTTATATTCTCTAAATCAGTCACTTAAATGCTGGTAAAATACTAGAAATGACAGGAAGTCCAGTTCAAAATGGATGTATCACTGAAACAGCAAAAATCTTGCCGAGAAATCCTCGTCTCGTCTCGCAAACGCCAGACGAGAAATATAGAGGGTCTTGCCTCGATTATCGTAAGCAAGACGAGACATGACGAAAACATTTTCGTTCCTCATGATAGCACTAAGTGTGAGGATTATTGACAGTACACAAGGCGGCCTATTGTACTACCCCTAGAGCAATTGCCCACGTTGGGTACCGCCTCAAGCCATCTTAGTCTGGGTCTTCTGCTACTGAAGCATATCTGCAACTAAAATGTTGCTAATTCAAACCATGTCAGGCCTTCAGGTCAGAGGTCCGATGTACCCACATGAATTTTCTTATTGTTGGAGAACAGGAGAAGGCAGTACATATTTTACTATCTCGCCGTCAAAATTGTATCCAAACAGTTACGGTGATTTGTCAGTACTTAAATTAATCTTAATGTGCTGAGGGTTTGTCTTTCACTTAAAAGATATTTGTACGCCTTTACTAAATTGTGCAACTCTTACAATTGTATTCTTGGGCAAGTTACTTATCACCTGATTCATACTGCTCTTTAAAACATTAAATATAGTGAATGCTTTTCTTAAGAATTTCCCAGAAACACACAAGTGGTGTGAATTAGGATGAGAAAGATAAGGGTTTCATCCTAAACTAATGCGCGGATGAAAATTTTCAGTAAAGAATTCTAAATTTTTGGGGCAGCTCTGTCCATATTTTTTTTTACTTCTGCAGATTTTCCTTCATTTAGAATGATTATTGCGTTCAGGATGTACATAGGCATCGTGTATTTACAAATACTTTAACCAGTAAAAAATAAAACATTTTATTGATTTTTTTTGTGAAATCTTGCAACGGGTAGAAACAATTTTAATGAGCAGTCCATCAGACCGATCAAAAATATGGCCCTATAGCAAAAGCTTCTTTTCGCGCAAAAAGGCATTATTTTTAAACCAGCGACACGAAAGCATTGACAAGGACTAGGTTGATATTTATTTTAGAATGATGTGAAATATTTTACACATTGTTTTGGTTGTAGCTTGGTGATTCTAAGTTTTATTATATACGAGTTCAAAATTTCCAAAGACTACTATGTGACAGTCAAAAAAGTCACACTGAGTAGACATTGCTAGTTGTCACCAGAAGTAGTTGCTACACAGTGATAAATGTCACACGTAGACTTTTCATACCAATTGGAAATTGAAAGACGTGGTCAGTTATCGTGACAGTTTAGGTAGTCTGCTTAAGATTTGATGTCGCCGACTTATAAATCATTTTGGTATTTTTACTAATGCTTAATTCTTATTTAGTTAGCTTAAGGAAATCTATACAGAATGGGAGAGTTCAATTATTAGATAAATTAAAATAAATCCTCTAGCAAGCAAAAATAGAACTATTAGAGAAAGATGCTATAAGCCACATCATAAAAGACACTTCATTTGAAAGACAATAGTCTACCACCTTGCTCGGTTTCCCAGATGTAATACTTAATTAAGATTCTTGCGGCGGCAGCTATTCTCAACTGGAAAAAATAATAATAATTAATGTTTATAGAATTATACCATTTGCAGGTTCGCAGTATATTTCTGAATCGTTAAAGCCCTAGCAATTGGCTTGGAATCCTTCATGACAGTACACAAATTCTTTAGTCCTTTCAGGGTAGACCACCAAATAACTAAACCTTTCGTGTCACTTGGTATTAAGAATTATTAACGCAGTAATTTACTTACTTAGAAATGTATATCAAAACTAAATACGTACATATTTTACAAATTTTTTGTCTTGATTGCGGGCATTAATAAATTATAGTTTAAGTAGTAGAGGAAGTTGCCTCAGAAAATCTCCGAGGGATTTACAATATTATTAGAAGCTAGTTTGTGGAGTAACGAAGTAATTTTAAACTGCTTCTCGAAAACATGCATTTAGCCGCTTTCAGCACACGTGCACAACTTGATTAGAACTACTTTAAGTTAGTGAAACTACCCTCATAAGCGAAAGCTATATCTAGTAGAATTATCTAAGATGGTCGTTTAGATGAAATCTGAACTGGCGTCCTCGTTCTTATCTCGACAACTATCATCGTTGGATGAGTATATAACATATTTGCGAAACGTTTCTGTTTCTTGAGCTTAGGAATAGTGATGAGAAAACTTGGGAATTTTTGTACTTTTAGATCTTTTCGTTGGCTTCGGAAATAAATCCTGTTAGTTATTATCTTCCTAACATAATGCCCTATTTTCGATATTGCTGATGGTGATTTCTGGTGAGTGTTTTGCGATGTGAGTAAAACAGACTAATACTCCAAATTCTTATTTATATTTTACAGTACTTAGAAGTCTTCTTATTGTAGGATATTGGTGATAAATAACTTAACTGAACTGACTTAAACCGCTCAAACCTTATGTAAGTGGAGGGGTGGGCTACCAACGGTTAAGAACGACCCCTCCATTTTAGGAATCCTAAAATTTTGTTAACTTAAATGTGCCCAATATTTTGCGGGAAACAAATTTTTTATCATAAAGTTATTCTAATTTAGATTTATAATAATATCTAATTGATCATAAATACTGATTTAACTGTGCTCTAGTTGAAACTATATTTGAAATTTGCAATATGTTATGTTAAATACGTTAAATCGTATCTGAATTGATCAAAATTTTCCAGAAAATAGAATATCAATTTTATATAAAAATACGCTAACGCATTTAATTATGAAATGGATTCGCGTACCTTTATTTTTAGGCATTTCTCATTAATTAATTTCTTGACACGTAATACGTCACAATTTGTGCAAATGGTGGTGGTTTCGAATGAAAAGAGGAACACTCGGCGAATATATTATTGTTTTGAAACATCATAAAAATAATCATACGCAGACCCAACCATTACACACCTGTCACACATTGCCTACATTGCAATGCTTGCTTTAAGAAGCTGCAAATCTTTCTTAGTTCACACATATAAGATAGGGAACCGCAATTTTCATCTTACTTGACGCTTTTTAGAAGGATTAGTTCTAAACTTTCAGGGTTAACATTTTGTGGTTGGAAAACATCTAGAAAGTTTTAAGCAGCAATATCTAGCATACTTTAAAAAATACGTTTCGTGAAGGGGTTATCAAGAGTGAATATAATTTTATTGGAAAGTTGTTGTATTTAATTGTGTGGAACTAAAATGATATAATACACTGTCAATTTCATTTGCCCAATATACTTTAAATGTCTTAATTTGCGGAATTGAAGACAACGAAAAAGGCGATGAACTGGCAAGGCAAGGGATCCGCAGGGTCATACTACAGTCGTAAATACATGGCCAATGACTGTTTTCTAATATCATGGACGTTTCAGCTTACAACGTCTATGTTCTGTGGTGCGAAGTAATTTGTTACGGGCCAAACGAACTTTTTCGTCGACCCGCTACAATATAGGTGGAAAAAAGCCTACAGCTTAGGTCAGGGGAAGTTCACGGAAACCGCTTACGTGAGGGAAATCTTCCTAATTGTGTACAGGGTAGGTCAAGATTAACGGGCGCCACCTTCCAAATCACAGCAGATTACCAGTTCTCGTGGAAGGCCGAGAAGCCAGCAGCTTTCGGGAATCGGACTTACCTTTATTGTGTTTCCTCGTATATGTAAAGCTTGCAAAGTTCATGCACACAAAGATAAAAACACACAAAAATAAAAGATATGGTAAATTTCAAGAAAAATATTATTTAACTTCCTTTAGATTACTGACATGATACAAAAATTATAACGATTACGTGGAAAATGGTAATATTTATGGTTAAATAATACAAGCTTTTGTTGGAACGTTCGAACGGAAAAAAGGCTCGCCGCCAGTGGCTTGCGATATTTAATTTCTTAAAACAAATCTACGCAGCCAGTGGCGAGTTTACAAAATAAATTATAATTTATGATTAGTTGGAAAAAGTTTTTCACAACAGCAAAAACAATTTCTTTTACGTTAGTTTTCGTCGAAGGAAGTAGAGAAACAGAGGAATGCACAATTTAGTGTGTTATTGTGGTCTTAAGAAGCAGGAAAAATCCGCAGGCACGCCCCTGAAGACTGGATCGAATGAAGTCAAAGTTAAAGGCCAAAACTTCAATGCGTTTATCGCAATAGCGGCACAACCAGAGGGACAGGAAATGGGCTCGATATTAATCCGCTGAAGGCGATCGGCAAATTCGCAATGAATTGCCTTCCCAGGGTTAAAATTGCAGCATGTATCTTTAAATCCGACACTTATCGATGGTTCTGCTCACCCCACGGTGAAAACAGCGATGCGAAAATTCACGTGATGGGCACCCATTGAAAACCCAAGCCGCCCCTGCAGTACTTGATTACGGCGCTTATCGCAAGCAACCGGGCCGATGGAGATGTTGAATTCGACTCAAGAGAAAAACGAACTAAAGTATTCAGCAACTGGAGGAGTTCATCAGATTGCGAAATATGGTGCAATAATTCTAGAACAATTTAACACGTAGGACTCCCTTCAATGGCAGGTCAAGCGCGTAGACAAAATATTAATTGGCAATTCTGCATGATAACAACAAAAGGTTTACTAAAACTGTATTTGGGAAGTAATAATATAGCAATCGGCTTAAGAGCGGCAATTAAAATATGACTTTAATTCAGATGAAGTGGCAAAACTAAACGAACATAACAAATTCCAACTTGGACTGCTGCCAAACTTACGAAATGTCGACGATATCTTGAAGAACTATGTAATTCCTTGATCACTCCATTGTTGCAAGAAAGGAAACATCTACCTCGAAGTATTTCTGCAGCTGATATTGTTATAAGGTCACGACCTTCAACCAGTAATTCCGAAGTAAGAGAACAACCAATCACAAGCAAGCGTAAAAGATGTAATTTTTGTCCCGCTTTAAATGATAATAAAACTAATATACCATATTGTAATTGCTGAAAATATGTATGTAAAACTCATGTATATTACTACTACCAAGACTGCAAAAAATAAATGTATGATATAACTACCAAGTTTTTCAGATGTACTTACATAATTGTTTATCCATTAATGCCGCTTATAAATAAACGTTTGGTTAATACATGTTACATATCTTATTTCTTATTATTATTTAGCAAACATTTTACTGCAATATAAATTTAACAACGATAAAATGACAACCATAGACGCTCGGGTCATATTGACCCGAATAGAATAAGTGTAACCAAAACGTGAACACAACACGGTTAAAAAGTGCGATGTGCTGATATCAATAAAATTCTAAGATCATTTTTCTGTGCATTATTTAGCAGCAGCTAGTGAACTGCATGACAGGTTGTATACAACTACTAACAAAACTGAATAAAAACGTACATCACAAGTAATGTTAATTTGTTGTTTCGAGCTTTATAAGATTCATTCTCTATTTATTATGATCAATAATTTCAGTACTACGCTGTGAACGTTAATAATGTGTTCCTGCTCTTTCTAAACTATTTAAGAAATATTTCGTCCAACTATATATTTTGTGAAAGTATGTGCTACCTCGTGTTTGTTCTCCAAGCGTCTTTGCAGCTCTTAAAACATCCCAAATATAAAATAAAACAAAACTTGGCTTTTGTTTGGTCAATTGTTGGCTTTAATTTTAACATCTAATATATTGAAGAAGAGGGCATAACCTTGGCCGTCATGGCAGAATGCCCAGAGTCAGGCTAATATTAGCCACATGTAGATTTCAATCTCAGTGCTTTTGTTTTGCTTGTGCAAAACACACGTCGCGAAGTATTCTATGTTTCTATCGCGATAATTACCGTGATGTCGCCTAAAAACTCAGTGGTTTCATTAAGCTATCTGTGCCTTAAACTAGTTTCAAACCAATTGATCCATCTGCTTTCAGACGACGAGGGTGTGAATTATGAAACAGTCGAGAAATATTTATCAGATGCAACTTTTCTAGTGCTGCAGGATTTATTAAAACATATTCTGAATACTGAAAACCTGGATGCGGCTACAAGATTCAGCTGTCTGCAACTTTTACTAAAACAAAATGTGCAAATTTTAGAAACGGGAGTGTTTCCACATTCCTACTATAAAAAAATATTGAAAGTGATAATTAGTGGAGGTTCTGGGCTGCAACAACTGAGTTTGAAAGGAGTGTGGGTGCATGATCAGCCGGAACTACTAGGAGAGCTATTACAGAATTTAAGAAATTTAAGGGTACTGGTAATGCCTCACATAGCAGGAGATTCGGTGCTAAAAGCTGCAATGATGTGCGAGCGACTCTCGATTTTAGACATTGCCGGGGATTGCGGTTTTTCGGCGGATGCGCTTAGCGGCCTCAAAAGTAATTCGATTAAAGTTTTGGAAATCGGTAGCTTCGGCAAAAGAGCTTTGTGCTACCCAGAAAATGAATCTTTTAACGCATTGGCTAATGCCATCGAAAATTTACCGAACCTTACCGTTGTCCGGTCATACTCGTTCGTTGGTGCGGCTCTACTACAGATTCACCAAAGAAATCCCTCCTTTAAAA
>JABXWE010016823.1:0-30652 GCA_014611495.1 Limonius californicus | reverse complement strand
CGCGTCCCTTGGATCTAAATGCGCTAACCACTCGACCACCGAGGTCGGCTAGATGACGGTAGAAAGATGTAATTATTAATTTACGGATGTGTTAAACCTGCTCTAAAATAGTCGTTCTGTTAAGTAACTGTTTAAACGCAGTTTTTGTAATAAGAGTATTAGTATTTATTTGAAAATGGAGAATATACACCGTGTTCCTAAATAATCGACGGGATTTCATATGGTCGGTATGGCTATGCGGGTGGACTTGGGCGTCTGAATCTTGCATCTCATGAAAGTACAGCTGTGAAAGTTTGTGTCCCACGCGCAAAGATACTTTACCTGTTTGCCGTGTGGTAGCGCTTTTGTATACAATATGGTGACTCTGGAGCATAAAGCATTTTGTATATTGCAAGTTGCGAAGCTCAATTCGGCACTTTCTGTACAGCGGACCTTCTAGCGTAAATTTAGAAGAGAATCCTCTGTCCGGCAATAGAATGTTGATTGCGTTGTTCCCCAACGGTGGATATGACGTATATATCTCCCGGTAGCCTCTACGGTCCCCGTGGTTTTTTCCTATGAGGGTACGTGAAGAGCGTGTGTATCTGCCACCGTTACCTACGAACCTGTCTGAGTTGATAGTTGTGGTTGTTGAATCTATCATATAAAATATGCTGAACAGAGTATGTCAGGAATTTAACTATCGGCTGCATGTGTGCCGTATGAATGCTGCTCACATTAAACATGTGTAATATAACCTGTGAAAACTTATACAGTTACTCTGTGATGCTATGTAAAGTTTGTTTGTTCTTGTTTACGGAAGTGACAATGACAAATTAAACTTCAAAATCCGGATAATTATTTAGGAACACGGTGTGGATAGAAAAAACACACTTGAAATTTGAATCTTTATCCTATAGGGGTGAGCGGGGTACATTCGGACATCTAACTACAACTGCTCATAATTTCTTGACTACTTAGAACATTTATGCAAGTTTGTTATCTATGTAATCTAATACCTTTTTGCTTTCTCACTGTCAGTAAGTTTTTTGCTGTTTGTTGATAGTTTATAAGAAAACAATTTTGGATTTTTTTTTTATTTTGTCCGATTGTGCCCCGTTAGGGGGCACTTCCGGACAATGTGAGGGTACATTCGGACAGTGCAGGGTGCTTTCTCACTGTCATTAAATTTTTTGCTGTTTGTTGATAGTTTATAAGAAAACAATTTTGGATTTTTTTTTGATTTTGTCCGATTGTGCCCTGTTAGGGGGCACTTCCGGACAATGTGAGGGTACATTCGGACAGTGCAGGGTACATTCGGACAGCAGACAGATTTGTCATTTCAATAGAAATAAAAAACATTTTATTGTAGTATAAAAAGTTTATATTGAAACAACCAAGAAGATCATTTATGTAAGTATAAAAATAAAAAATAGAAGTACATTTCTGGTAGTTATAACTACGCAAGTATTCTTCTAACAAATATTATAATTGTTGAAATTTACATTAAATGTAATGTATACCTGCAATCTTGTTGTCCCCTTCACCATTGTGGGTTTTGGCAGCTTAGATATGATATCATTTCTTAATACTAGTGAGATGTCGTCAAGATTTGGTAGCAAAAAACCGTAAGACTTATTTTTTCTAAAATAACTATTTAACTTCATATTCATCAAGAGAAAGTTTATTTAATATTATGCCCACATAATATTTTATTGTTTTCTTTGTGGGAAACTGAACTAAAACGTAATCCCCCACGTTTAGTTCTACGTCGTCCAACAAAGCTATAATCTCATCAGTTTCACTATTAAAGGATCCGATATCAGAATCATCAGAGTACACGTGATTGGTTTTCTTGGCGTTAGGTGATTCCACGTCAAGTTCCGAGTCCGATGAAGATGATTTTGGAGCTTTTTTAGTCCTTTTCAACCTTTTGATTCTTTTTGTTTCTGCTTACTGAAATACTTTTTTCTTGCACTTTTCAGCTTGTTTTCTCAGTTTTTCTTCATCTTTATTTTTTTTTCTCTTGTGCGAAAATCTCTAACTTATTTTTTTCAGGTGTGCTTGTGTATATTTTCGAGGCACCACTCTTATTTTTCGTTGTTTCTTTCGGGGTGGACATTTAGGATAAGGTCTCAAGTTTGTCAAGATGTTACTTAAAGTCCTTTTCCCTAAACCCTGGACTTCTAGCTTTTTTATGATGCTTGTTACGATTTCTTTGACGAACAAAAAATTGTCATTACTTGAGGTATTCTTGGCACTATCCTCTCCTTCCGCGGTAGAAACACCAGGTTCCGATTGTTCACATATCGGAAGAGGAGTAATATCTGGATTGGGTCTGTCCGTTGTAGTTGATGCGAGAAAGTCATCTTCCTTAAAAACTAATGTATTAACGGGCCAAATGCCGGCAGTAGAAAATCCTTTGATGATGTTTGCTGGGGTAAACGATTGGAGGAAAGGTTCATACGTTAATTTAGCAATATTTTGGATTTTAATTGGTTTTCCTGGATTTGCAACTAGGTAGTCGTTGAAGGATGTTTTACAACGTGCCTTGAGTGGAGCATAGACACAAATATCCAACGGTTGTATCTGATGGGAACAGTGCGGCGGGAATGAAAGTAAAACCATCCCATTGTCTCGGCAGTAATTAATAGCTTCTAAAGTTGTATGCAACCTACCACAAACAATTTCCCAATTCGGCTTGCAACCGTGGAATCTTAATGCTAAAAACCTTCTCTGGAATTTCTGTCGTTCGGATTCGACGTTAAACTGTAGGTCGTCCGTGTTTCTACCTTAGCGCTGAGGAGATAACGTGGCAGAGAAGAGGCCGATGCCCAGCAGTGGGACGGAAAGGCTGTTGATGAAAGTTGTATGTGTTCCGTGATTATCTAAAATAATCAATATTGGGTTATCTGAACTACAACTTCTGTGTTTCTGCATATGTTGAAGTAACTTTAGAAATAACTCAGACATCGTATAACCACTTTTTGAGCCCAAAGCTATAGCACCTGGGTACGAACCATACAAATATTCATCTTTGATGCGCTGTCGAGGATAAATATACATTGGAGGCAAACCTGTTCCAGCTGCCGAGATAATGCCGCACATTGTCACATTTTCACCCCGTTCTCCTGAAACCGTTTGGCTTACTTGCTTTTCTCCACTAGGAGCTATAACTTTTGGTGTTTGCACCACTGTGGATATTCCAGTTTCTTCAGTATTAAAAATCCTTTCAGGAGGAAAGTGATATTTTTCTTGGACTTCTAAATAATTTTTAAAAAATAAATCTATATTAAATTTGTTAAAAGAAGTTGCTCGGGCTTGACTCGTATTTTCTGGTTTCCTATATGACAAATTATTATGCCTCGCCATAAACGAAGCCATCCAATCTCTTCCAGCCATCATTGTTACCTCCCATTTCTGAGGAATCTTCTTATTCAAATAGCTTGCGTACTCATATGCCAATTTGCGCGTATGGTCATATGTTAGACCAAAATGAATTTTGGATGAGTATAGCAAATATTTTACCAGTTCTTTTTCTTCCAAGCCTGAAAATACCTGCCTGAAAGCATACTTCGATTTTTTGTCTTCATTTACTTCACCACCTGCCACATTATCTTCGTTTCCGGAGTCATCAAGATCAAGAGATGATTTACGAAACTCATTAACACGATCATGTAATGTTGATTTCTTAAGATTATATCGACTTACAGCATCACGAATCGAAGTGTTATGTTTTATTACTGCTTCTACTGCAAGTTTTACAGTTTCATTAGAAATATTAGCACGATCGGTCTTCTTGATATAATGCCTAACCATTCTGAAAAGGAATTTTGCTTCAAATTTTTTGTTTGAAAAATGATGGGGTACATTCGTACAACGACTATAAATAACACGGGGCAGTTCCGGACAATCCGAAACTGCCCCGCAGAGCTTGTCCGAATCTGCCCCAACGTGTATTATTTTAAACAAAGTACATTAAAAATCTTTGAGGTTAAGATAACATCTGATCTGTTTGGTGTAATTAGTAGGTTATTGCGTGAATATTAGATGTCAACTGATGAAAAAATTATAAATATTTATGTTACTTGTGTAGAAGCTTATGTATGTAGTTGTAAAAACTTTAGCTGAATCACAGAATGTCGATTTTTATCACTAACGTTTCTGAGTCAAGTCTGCCATGCACCAAACTAGCAGCATACAAATAACTGAATGGAGGGATGTGCTCTACCAACCTACGCACTTCCTGATTGTATTTTACGCGGTAAATTTGAGCTGTCCGAATGTACCCACAGTCCGAATGTGCCCCGCTCTCCCTACTAGTGCAGAGATATCCAGATCGGATAGTATTATGCATAGGCGAAGGATTTCTGGAAGAAATCATGATTTATCTTTGTTTAAACGAACAACTACCCAAGTTTATATTTTATTTTTTCCGAAGTTGACTAACTTCTGTCTCACCGAGTACGCTGCTGAGAGGGGTACATATGTCACCCCACGAGCAATTTGCTTGTTTTCGTAAAGTATCCTTTCGAGTCTATTGAAGAAGATCTTTATGCACTCCTTTGAGGGCCAATACAACTAGAGAAGATATTTCTATAGTATGTATGTAATGTACTGAGGTATGCAGCTACGGAGCCACATCGATACTGCGAAAATGAAAAAGTTCTGTGTCAAAGATAAAAAATGTAACACCAAAGTGTACCAGTACTCATTGTGTCTTGCGTCGACAGACTCTTGTGACGAAGAAAATTCCATCAGACTTAAAGGAAGTTTTTGATGAGATTGTAAGAATTGTCAATGACTAAACTGGTCCATTGCAGACAAAACTTTTCAAGAATGCACCGACATGGTAATCCACCATTAATTGCTCCTTTTTCACACAAAAGTGAGGCGACTTTCAAGAGGTAAAGTTCTGTGTCAAAGATAAAAAATGTAACACCAAAGTGTACCAGTACTCATTGTGTCTTGCGTCGACAGACTCTTGTGACGAAGAAAATTCCATCAGACTTAAAGGAAGTTTTTGATGAGATTGTAAGAATTGTCAATGACTAAACTGGTCCATTGCAGACAAAACTTTTCAAGAATGCACCGACATGGTAATCCACCATTAATTGCTCCTTTTTCACACAAAAGTGAGGCGACTTTCAAGAGGTAAAGTCTTGGCAGGTTGTTTGTAATTTGTCTTTACTGGAGAAGAAGCTTCCTGCATCCATGAATAAAGTGGGACTGTTGCCCGACGGAATTTGGCTCATCAGATGCGCATACCAGGCGGAAAACTCAACGAAGTTAGTACATTTTTGTATGGGAAAGCTACCACCACTTTCATGGTGAGCGACAAAGTATGATCTCTGAAAGCCCAACATCAGTTTAGATGGCATGTATGAAGAACAACAACTTCGAATAATGTTACCCTCTCTTGAATCAGTTCCGCACCCAAAATGTATTGAAAATCGATTCAGATGTGCAGAAGAACATCTGTGAGCACTTAACGGAACTCACCAAATCCCTGTCTGAATACTTTGGAAACACCAACAGAGATATTGCCTGAGGGCAAAACCCTTTTGTTAGCGGAAATAAGAAACCTAAAATGCTGTCCGTCCCTGAGTTTGAAGAACTCATTGAAATACAAGGCTATCCTCCTAAAAAACAAAATTTGAATTCCTATCACTCAAATGACTTGTGGATGGATCTGAAGAGCGAATTCCCAAAAGTAGCTGAAAAGGCCGTCAGAGTTCTGTTACTATTTGTATCCACGTAATGGGCATTCACTAGGTAGACATTCAGACCAAATTCAAAATTATTATCAGGAGTAATATGTAACTTTGCTCTACAGTTAGACCTCCGTCCTACACTTTATAAATAAATCGGGTAAGGCTGGTAAGGTACAACAAGTTTTCGCTGAATTGAGAACGCTGTATAAAAATGGTGCAAATTAGGGGTTCCGCGAAAGCATGGGAGACTCTCAAGGGTTCCTCGACCGAAAAAGTTTGGGAACCGCTGCTGTACTATTTGTGTTCTGATGCTAGTATTGTTGGGACCCACCTCGCACAACTCTTCTTTTAGTGCAACTGCTCACTCACAACTTCGTAAACAACAGAACAAGGAATATTAGGGAAGCTTATCAATTGTAAATCTCCTCTTTTATCGAATGTGTGCATCATCAACAGTTTAATACTCGATGATAGAAAGGCGCCAGCTCTTGCTTCATTATGCACGTTTGTTCGTTCTTCGTTGAATAGCCGACGCAATTTCCCCCCGTTCGCCTCTTTCATCACATCTTCTCCATATACTGCAACTAGCTATGGATGAATTTTAGCTGAGCGAATGTTTCTTGCATTTAAGTAACAAATCACCGAGTACACTTTGCAATTAGCGGAATTGGCGAACGACATGGGTAATAAAATGCTAGTAAAAAATAACATCTGAGGCACTCAAACGTTTGCAGCTAACAGACAGGTTAAGACAAATTCTCGATAAGTTGCATTTTAAGGGGTCAACTTGCGTTGCTAATATATGCAAACGATTCTCACTTTTAAAATGACCCTCGTGCATAAATAAAACGAGTAGATCATTAGCAAACTTATGTTGTGGCATCACATATAAAATATCGTTCGTTTTCATTCGAATGGTTGTTGTTAGGGTGTAAACGTATACGTTCGCATTATTTTGTATTCTCAAAAAAGCTTTAATTTCATTTTTCTCAATTGTAATTTTAAGCCTTAAACAAAGCTTACGCAATGTTTATTATCGTACGATAATATAGATAAGCCAGTGATGGACTTACCGAGAACCGAGCCTGTTGGACGTGGGCACAGATTTTTGATAGAATGTAGCCTGCAGCTGTGGAGACAAAAGTGAAAAGAGTATGGGGAGGCCTACACCCAGCAGTGGGTTGAATAAAGGCTGGAGAAGAAGAAGGCGGCAGCTGTGGGCAGACGGGTTGAAAGAGGGAAGTGAAAGGTCGCGTTCAGAACATCCTTTTACGTTTTACTCGTCGAAGAAAGCCGCATGATGAATAAAATAAGCAATCTTGTAATTAAATCTTTTTGCACTTATTCAATCGAGGAAAAGTTTGAAGTAATACAATTAAGTAGACCCCTGTTTATCCTTTTTTGGAAAAAGTAGATTAAAACGGAATTGCAAAATAATGTTTTTAAAAGTTGTAAAATCTTGCATAATGTAGCATAACTAATTTTTTCTTCCATTAGAAATATTCATACAATAATATTTCAACACTACTTTGTCAGTTATAGAAAACACATAACAGATAGGGGAAATGTTAATTTTAATGTGAGTTCGCCTTCTGAAAGATGCATTTTTAAATGTTTATCAATGCCGTCGAAATTCTAGTTTTGGAAAACACCATGCCCGTGAATTTTACGAGCTCTGAACTTACCAATCCCCTCGCATCTAGATTGTCCGGACAATAGACAACAATTGTGGCACTACCACGGTACACTCTCACGAACCCCTACTGTATATACAATACGAACAACTTGATGCACGAGTCGAGAATAGCGCCCAAGAACATTGACAGTTCATAGCGATATAAACATAAAACCGATTCTGAACAGTCACAGAGTTATGAACGCTTGAAACATTATCCATGCTCTGCATGCTGTACAAGTCGTTGTTAAACTGTAACTGTGTGACCATTTTCGATGGATTTTTGAACTTTTTCATTTGAAATAAAACCACCAATATAAAATTCAGAAGTTGTGCCCTGTACTTATGAATCGCATAAAAATTTAGGGCAACTGGATTTTTTTATAAACACCACATTACGAGGGGAGTTTTTTTATATTATCTACCTAGCTATGGAAACAAAATGCTACCGTGATAATTTTATTATATCAAGTCTCTGTGATATTTTAGAGTGTATCCTCCAAGTTTTGTACAACTCGCTTAAATTTGCCATTACTGTACAGAGTTAAGCGTGCAAAAATGAGTGATTTAAAACTTGAACACAAAAGTGTTATAAAATTTCAATCGAAAGAAGGCCATCATCCAAAGGTGGCTGTGTATAGGTAAAATAGCCCGTCCTATTTTCAAGTTAAATTTTAGTGTAAGCAATTCAAATGGGGCAGCAAGTCCATTCAGGATGACTCAAAGTGCAGAAGACCTCTTGAACCACGAACACAGGAGGCCATAAAGTAAGTTGAAGATTTGGTGTTGACTGACCGCCGAGTGACAGTTTTAGTTATTGCAAGAGAAGCAGGTATATCAGAAACATCGGTTTTTTAAACTTTCATAAAGATTTGGGAATGTGTAAGTTGTCAACACGGTGGGTGGATTCCCAGGCTGCTCACTCCTGAACAAAAATTGTGCAGGCGACAAATTTGCGAAGATAATTTGGCGTCTTTATTCCAACAGGACTTCTTTTTTAAAATTATAAGTGGGGATGAGACCTGGGTACACCCACCGACGAAACAAGAGTTCATACAATGGCTTTATAAGGGCTCTCCTTCACCCAAGAATGCGAAGACGCAATTCTCAGCGGGAAAAGTGATGGCCACAGTTTTCTGGGATGCTGAAGGGATTTTATGGGTTGAGTATATGCCAAAAAGGTCTACAATAACAGGGAATGTCTACAAAGAAACAATAATCATTTTGAAAGCAGCTATGCTTCTGCAACTGTGCTGCTGCACAATTGCAGGGTGCATAAAGCCCGAATCGTTAAAGAAGCAATTAATCAATGCGGTTTTGAGGAATTACAACATCCACCGTACAGTCCCGACCTCGCCCCCTGTGATCATTATCTCTTTCCAAAACTCAAAAAACACTTGATAGGGCGTCGTTTTTTGTCGAATGAGGACTTGAAAAACTCTGTGGAGTCGTATTTTCCAGAGTTATCAAAAGAATTTTTTTTCGAAGGCATAGCGTTATAAGAAAAACGTTGGAATACGTGTGTAAGCGTTAATGGTTCTTATGTTGAAAAATAAAATTTTGATTGTTCTCTAATTTGTTTCCTTCATACATAGGTAGGTCATACATATAAAACTCCTCTGGTACCTTAAAAACTACTTTGACTAATAATCCAGATTTTATCTGATTTTGTAATTCTTAATCATAAATTGTTTGAAGATTTAAATTTAACGATAAATATATTAATAACTCTTCCACCTATGCCACTCCTAGCTAATCTAAATAACTAAAAATTATCTTGTAACAAATAAATAGAAGCTGTCAAAGTTCTTCGTTTATGATTTCCTTGCCGATTTTATCGACCTTATTACAGTCTTCCACTAAGAATAGATGGAAATTGAAATTCTAAATTCTATTTGTCCTTAGCTAAAAGAGCTCATATCTACGAACTTTAAATAGACGTTACTTTGCAGAATTTTATTTCGCTGTCTGTTTTATACTGTTTCAACTGGATTTCTTAATTGTTTACATGTTAAGTTTATTTCTGACAATTGTGATGTTTGTCTGAGACTTGTTCCATTATGTTATATTTTTCATCAAATTGGATCTTCAAAAAGTTGTAATTTTGCACTTCTCTGTGAAAATATGTTAGCTATGTAGTCATAATTCCTTATCTTTGATCATCAAAATGTGGTAGCGTATATATAGAACTGTTCGTATCGATCAGTTATCCCGAAGGTGTTATCTTCTTCCAATCTTTTATCTTTTCATCTATATATAAATTACTCAATGTGGGCTAAATTCCGCAGGCTTGTTAAACCTTAATTTTTATAGGCTTTACGTTGGTGTTGTCACCTTCGTTGTCAATAGCTATTATTATATTTTGTAGAGGCTTTTCACAGTTTCATTTTTCTATTATTACTTCAGGATTTACCTTAATTTAAGTAGTAATACTCTGTATTTTATTAACTCTGTATTAAATCTATTCATGCAGCTTCCTTGTTTTTAAATATATTGATCAAATGTAATTGGACCTATTATTTCTATGTAGTTGTTTATTTGTTTGTTTGTTTGTTTGTTTGTTTTATTTAACGTCGGCCTATTTCTGCTACTATGGCTAACCACCGACGCCAGGGAGCGATCCTACCACACCTGGAAATTTAGCCTGTTTGATGGTTCTTTTGACGTACCCAACAACACTTGCACACGGGGCCTACGATTTTACTTGCTATCCGAGAAGTTTATCGCTCAGAAAAAAAACACCGGCCTCGGCGTCCGGATTCTAAGTCAGGACAGCTGCGTGAAAGGCATACGGCCAACCTATCCGAGCTACCGGCGCCGGAACTATGTAGTTGTCCATTTCTTGGAAATCATTACTTGTTTTTGGATCATACTATATTTCTCTGAAATGTGTTTTCAGCTTCTATTTTCTATTCAATTTAATTATTTTTCAGTAGATGTTTCATAATTTACAAACTTTATCTTGCCTTTCTATTAACATCTTTTCCAAACACTCGTGGGTGATCTATTACTGTGCCTGTTGTTCGTTTCTACGAGAACATTTTATACACTATTTGTTTCTTTTGAATGGTTTGGGATATTATTTCATTCAAGAATTCTAAAAATTCTAAATTCTTCATATTAAAGTTTTTTAGAAGACCTCGTCGCAGAGCTGAAGAGGTTGTGGTAAATGTTAGAAATATAGTTCATGACAAACATATAAGATCTGGTTTTCCTGCATTTGAATTTGAATATCCGTTATATTCAGTTTACGATTTTAATTCGTTAATAGATCTTTGTTATGGGTACGTTTATTACGATGGCATTTTTGAAGTCATTTCTAGGAATTATGATCTTGGGGTCCGGCGCTGTATTTGTACTGAGAATCGGTTCCGGCTGACTTGCTTGGACTACTAAAACTAAGAAAGTTGAGCCCAGTATTACAAAGCGTGCAGACGTTTTTATTATTAGTGAAAATAGGATAGGATTAATAACTGTTCCTGCTATGTAAAGTTTTACCCTTTCCCGTTATAAATATCGACGATAAAGTCGAATTAAATACATATAGGAGTTATAATTTAGTTTAGATTACCGTGTGGTTTCCCGTATCGTTTTAAACGGATAAAAATTAACCTCGTTACCCCTTTAACGTTTCTACTAATAACCCGTTTAAAAAAAAACTTTGTGCCTCAGTGTATCATCTTAGAGTAGTTATAACAACCAATTTGAGACTTTTCAAAAACATTTATGGTGCAATCGTCACATCCTTGACCTCTGTTTCGATTGGTAGTCGTCCTAGCTGCCGTCGTCGTCTGTTTCTCTCTTCTCTTTACTTTGGGGCAGCATTCAAGTAAAACAGCCCTTTTTGAGCCTCCTCATCTCTTTCGTCGAATTAAGGTAAAAACTATTCATATATACAGTTGTTAGTCGAGATTGTCAGCAGTGATTATTTATTTACAAAGCGCTTCGATTTGTGGAAAATAGAAGTACCTAACCTTATTTTCACGAAATAAAGCAGCATTCTGTTGTTGGTTGTTTAGTATTCTAATAACTAACTGTATTTGTTCTGTAAACTCAGCTGATATTGACTACTACGCAGGTGTTTTATTAATTTACCGTAAATGTCGCAGTCAGTGGCGGCACAGGTTTGGTTGTCTCCAAGCCCCTTCATCTATACATATTTTAAGTCTAGACCGATTCTGGTCTTTGTTTGAACATTTTAGTTTATAACTGTATAAACCTCTTTATTTAGTATATTATACACCCTTTATTTAATAACAAAAGATGTTATTTTTGTGTATTTTCCCTTTAGTATGTCTTTGTGAGAGATACCGAGATAGAAAGCACAATAACATAAGTTCGATTCACCATAAGCTGCTGGCCGTTAGCCCTTTCACGAGGATTTTCGTTTAGCTGTGACTTGATAGGGTGGCGCCTATTGATTTTCACTTACTCTGTACATTGTAAGAATTAGAACTTTCTTCCTGTAAGCATTTTCCGCGAACCCTCTCTCCTTCCTGTGCTAACCGATGATCCTGCTACATTCTTTGTAGCGGGTTGACGAAAACGAGAGTTTTGGCCTTAGCAAAGACTGCCCTAGTAACTTAATTTAGGCGTAGCAACTTATCAAAAAATGCTTTCCAAAGATCTTAAAACACATTTCTACAATTTTTAATTGTACCAAGAATGAACTCCCCCCGATTATGTCAACAGAGTAACATACCGTAATTGATTTAATGAATATCTAAATGATCATGATGCCCTTAACATACATTTTTGTTATGGATGAGGCGTGATTTCGTATTACTGGGTACGTTAACTCACACAATATGCGTATTTAGAGCACTGGAATTTCACATTCTAGGGGAAAAGAAACGGAGTACATCCAGTAAAAATTAGAATTGGAAATTGGATTTTCCCGAAGAAGAAAATAGGTCCGATCTTTTCTTTAAACTATAAACACCAAATTATTGCGTTAACATTCTCGAACCATTTACACACCAACTTAAAGCTACAAATTGGCTACTTTCAGCAAGATTCCGCGCAGGTAGCAGAAGTGACTCTAGACTATTTACAATGTTACGTTCGTTTGATTTTGCCGCTTCTTACGGATTAAAGTCTTATTTTATTGGCCGCTCCGCAGCTGATTACTATCTTATCATTTCCCGAATACAGTTTAATGGACCATTTTTTGTGTTATCCTAGAGAAATGCCGATAAACATTTTGTCTACGCACTTGATCGTGAACGTTTGCTAGAAATTTCCTGCCCTTGAGGGAGCCCTACGTGATAATTTGTTCTAGAATTCTTGCAACACATTTTGTATTATGGTGAAATACTTTCAGCTGCTGCATATTTGGGTTTTTTTTTTGGGAATCGACTGAAGATCTCCTTTCGACTCGGTTGCTTGCTAAGACCTCCGCGCTGACCACAAGTTCTGCGGGGGCGACTTGAATTTCGATGGTGTGCATTGCGTGCATTTTCGTAGCGCTGTTATCACCGTAGGGTGAACAGAACCATCGGCAAGTGTCGGATTTAAGAAATACGCTGGATTTAACTCTTGCAAGGCAATTCATTGCAAATTTGCTTATCGCTTTTTCGGATTAATATCGAACCCTTTTTCTGATCCTCTGGATGTGCCGCTGCTGCGACAAACGCTTTGGAAGTTTGTTCGGCGAATATTTTGTTCCCGATTGGCAACAACATCTAAGGCCTCCGTTTTCCAAAGAAATTCCTTTGTGATTGTGCAAAGTGATGCAATCTCAGTTGGAGTCCCGTTGGTGTGTGTGTTCATCGTCCGTTTTGTAATCTAACACTTGCATTTTTTTCCAAGGAAGAACCATGAACACCCAAATTGTGCTTTCTCTCTCCTCCACAACTGACGAAACTAAGGTAAAATTGCCTTGTGTTCAATTACTTTTAAAAACTTGTGTTGGTGTATAAAAAACAGCGAGCTTCAGTCGCCATGTGTCATTATTTGTTAATTGTAAAGTGTATTTAATTTGTAAACTCGAACGTCGCTGGCTGCGTAGTTCTGTTTGTTCGTTAAAGTAAATATCATAAGTCAGTGGCGGCGAACTTTCTTTGTTTTGGACGTCCCAACTTCAGTTTTGTTCAACTACAGTTATTATCGTTTTGATTGTATTTTTTTTGTACTATTTGTGTTACCAATTTCAAGCAATAGAGTTATATTTGTCTTAAAATTCACCATATCTTTTATTTCTGTGTATTTTATGGTGCATGAACTTTGTAAACATTATATAGAGGAGGAGGCACAATGAAGGTGAGTTCGATCTCCCGGAAGCTGCTGGTGTCTTCCCACGAGAACCGGCAATCAGCTATGATTTCGAAGGTGGCGCTCACTAATTTTGTCTTGCCCTGTACGTAACTACGTCGAATGTCCTTTCTCACGCGTAACTCCTGTTAGTTAAACCGAAGGTATTTCCATCTTTCTTGCTGCGATCCGACGAAAAAGCTCGTTTGGTCCGTAACAATAAGAATTATTGTTTGAGGATAGGCTAATTAGCAAAGACCTTGAAGGTCATTCTACTTCAAAAATTCCGATTTTAAATCCCCATGCACACTATAGACGATTTACGAGACAATATTACTAGACAATGCCAACTAAGCGATCAAAATATTTTAGTAAATGCATTTATTTTTGCATGTTGTAGTGATTTAATAAAAATCCATTAATTAACATTAGTTTACTTTTATTTAATAAACACTAAAAGTAAACAATAATATTAGACACATCAAATACTGTTTAGAAGGTTAAGTTGTATGTACTAAGCTAAGATACACGTTCTGAAATCCGCAGCCACTCAAGACTAAGGGACTAGCTGAACACCCATTACTTAAGCATTTACTTTTAGCTGATTCCTGTGTGAACGCTACACTGGAACACTTATTCGCTTCCTCAAAGTTTATAATTGTGGGCGTGGAATCCAAAGAAGTGCCTCAATCAAATGTAATTGAACATAACTACACGTTCGATGCCTATAAACATGAATCAAACATAATTCTAACAAACCCTCGCAGTCATCACCTGGAGTTTCCTACAGGATCAGCGGTAGCAGAAAGAACTTACAATATTGTTCAAACTTTCATTATAATCGATGCTTTATGGATTATTGCAGCTGTTGCCTTATTAGGTAAATATGCTGTCAGACTTTTATAAAATAAATGGAAATATATTTGAGTTGAAATTTTCAGTTGGAACTTGCTACAGGATCAGGGACAGTTTAGCAACCGTTTTCTTTTTTCCTTGGACTGTCATACTACTGTTTATTTTAGTTTTTGACGGGGTTGCTGCTGGTTGGTACGGTATTGACATATCATACACTTATGTGAGAATTAGAATATATTAGTCTATACCAACAAGTAATTCATTTATTATCTGCAGGGTATAAGCAACTGGTTTATATTCATTGGAGGTCGGAACCAAACGGGTTTGGACGAAATAGATGCTAAAATTCCCAAGACAGCTTCCACCCAACCTTCGGTTATGATGATGCTGTTCTTCAGTAGATTTTTTGTGGTGTGGTTTGTCAATTTGTTTTTGTTTTTCCGTGTTGTGCAAGCTGCTGTAAACGCCGTGGAAGATTTTGAACCTGATGAAAGTCTTGAAAGTAAAAACTTTAACCAAGGGAATGCGGAAAATGTGAATATTACTATTAATAAACGTCCACGTAAATTTCAGGTGCGTAGTGTTAATCCCCACACGGCGTCTATTCGAATTCGTCGTTGGCATCTTTATTATGGTACCGATGAAGAAGAAGAAGAAGAACAGGAAGTTAAACGTTGTCCAAGGCGAAACAGCAAACAAAGGGATCAGAAAAGGGAGAAACGAGGCAAAAGCAGTTGTAATAATGAAAGTGGACAAAATCTTGCAGTGATTGGGGGATATGAAGGAGATAGATCAGCATCTCCTTCTCCTTTGCCTTCTTGTGGGCCAAAAACTCAAAACACACACAGTAATGTCTTTTCATTTTCATATGAATCAAACAACACGTATTTATCGAATAATCAATATGAGACTTCATCATCGTTGAAACACTTGGATTATAGTGATATACATAAAGACCACCAAACACGTTTATCATGTATTGAAGAATTAAAACAACAATATTCACGTCCGTATTTTCAGAATTTACGCGACCCAACAATATCAAAAGACAGATATGCCGACACTGCACCAACAGTAAAAGTTTCAGATTATACCTTAAAATGATAACTTGAAAATGTTAACCAACATATATTTTTGTAGCTACAACGTATGGAAAAGATTGCCTTCTAAAATTTCTAACTAAATGTTTAAGATCAAATGACAATAAATAGCATAGACTAATATAGCAAATAACAGTTTTAGAAATTTATTTTGAATTGTAAGATCGAATAAAGTATGTACGTCATCTTTTAGCATTATAGATATTGTTTGTACATTTTCTAAGTACGCCACTTCACACCATTGTTTTAATGAAAATAAATATTCTTCTGTAAATGTATATTTATTAAGTTTGAAAATAAAAACCATATTGTTAAATTTAATTGCACAATTTCATTTCAGATGAAACATGTACAGGGTGGGTCAGTTACTGTAGAATAACAACTTTCAACGAACTCGACCTGCGGTGCACTGGAAATGTGATAAAATTTGCCAATTCCTTTATTTTTTTAGTTAAAAATTATTGCATTTAAATGTATTTTCTGTTCTATTTTGCGACAAAATAACACAAACTCTACCGTAGAATAACAACTTTCAACGAACTCGATCTGCAGTGCACTGGAAATGTGATAAAATTTGCCGATTCGTTCATTTCTTAACTGTCGGAAATTATTGAATTTAAATATATTTTCAGTTATACTTTGCGACAAAATAAAACAAATTCTACCGAGGAATAACAATTTTTAACAAACTCGACCAGCGCACACTGGGGCAACAGACCCTCAAAGTTGGCAATAAATCATAAAATGAAATTGCACGTACACTTTGCTCGTGGGTATTTTTCGATGCACCAGTACCCCGTACATAATAAACCGAACGACTTTGGTCGTCAACCCCACTCCTATACTCGCCGCAACCCTCAGTCGAAGATAGTTACTAAGGAGACTGTATGTGCATTCTTATTGCCTAGCTTTTAGCCTGTTTTTGTGCTGTGTTTGAACTATATTCTGAGAATTATTACAATCTTTCGTGGTGGAACCTTCAAGTTCAGGTATGTATTAATATTTAAATAAGTATAGAGTTGCAAAAATGTTTATAGAATTTTATAAAAATGGTGTACATTAAAATGAAAGTTAAATGTAAAAATTTTAAATTATTCCTAGAAACATGCAGGCTATTAGTTGTGTTCCAAGGCTGTCCGAGTTTTAGTTCTGGATTTTTTATAATATATATTGATTGGGCTTTTCAGAATCGGTTTAGTTTTTTCCACTTTTCGCCACTATTCGAGTTTTTTTCGAGTCTAGTAAATACTAAATAACAACGTTTCGTTTATATCAATGTAATTTATTTTAATTTTATTTCAGGAACGAGTTCGAACACTATGTGTATAATGAAAAAGGAACTTCTTGATATTATGAAAAGCTCTAGAAGCAGTGATATTGATGGGCAATTTAATTTTTTGAGAGAGGAGCTTAAGAAACGAACAAAATGCGATGAAACGTATCTTAAGGTTTTGAATAAAACATTATCATATTACAAATCAGAGTACAAATCTCGTCGGATAAAGGCATTTAGCATAGAAGAAAGGTTTCGCAAAAATAATGCTGAATGGCTGCATGCTTCAATTTCATTTCAGACCAGAGAAGAAATGGAGACACCAGATAAAAAACGCGGGCGCCCAAAAATATCTTTTGAATCAAGTTCTCAGCGAACTAAGCGACTAAAAACAAAGAAGTTGAGGGATTCCACCTGTGAATATATTAAATTAAGCACTAGAGTTGTTAAAACCTCAAACCGTTCAGCACCTTAGCCATTGTAATATTGATGACGCTGATAATGACGAAGATGATGATAATAATGGAGACGATTATGAAAATAACTCTTTACATTCTGATGACGAAGAAATTTGTTAGAAGTTATCATAGCTTCCCTAAATTAAAATATTATGTTATATTCTTCATAATTTTCTATTATGTTTCATTTAAGAAGTAAAAACGACAAATAAACACTTGAAAAGCTATTCATATCTTTTCTTTTTGAACTACAGACCCCTTTAAAAAATCAATATTTAAGTTTGAACACCATTCGTAGAGTCTATGATTTATTGCCAACTTTGAGGGCCTGTTGCCCCAGTGTGCAGCGGTGCCCTGGAAATGTAATCGAAGTTGCCTGTTTGTTCATTTCTTTACTGTTGAAAAATATTGCATTTAAATGTATTTTCTGCTGTACTTTGCGATCAAATAAAACAAATTCTACCGAGGAATAACAACTTTTAACGAACTCGACCAGCGGTGTCTTAGTAATGTGATAAAATTTGCCGATTCGTTCATTTCTTTACTGTTGGAAATTATTGCATTTAAATGTATTTTCTGCTCTATTTTGCCACAAAATAAAACAAATTCTACCGTAGAATAACACCTTTCAACTTAAAAGTGATTGACGCATCCCAACATGCATATAGAATGACTTAATTGACTTGACTTATTTATGACAATACGAACTGTCAGTTTACATAAATTCGAAGTAAGATATTTTCAAATAACGAGGAAACAGATTTGTTGCTCATTTTTAGAGAGAGTTGCGGAAATGCGGCTGCATTCCGCAATTTATACAATGAGTTTACGATGAAAGGAATAAATTCAATAAAATAAAAGTAATTGTTTTTGTTAATAAACGATCGGACACGGCAATTTCGATTTTTGAATTGTCATTTTTTGCCCCATATGTCAAAAACTATCACTTCCTCTTATTTCAAATGCAACACTGTATATTCTAACGAATTTGTAGACATAACCTATAAGCGTTTCCAGTAAACCCAAACTTAACATATTTATCATCAAAATCTACAGAAATATTTACAAAAATGATAAAATAAATGCAATACAAAATTAAAGTTTAGAAAGTAACTTAATATATTGATAAACATAAACTCACAGTTGTATGGTGGCAAACGTAGAACTTCACGGTCAGAACTCCTTAATAATGTGTAGTTAACCACTTGTTAAACATTTCCCCATTCATTTCACTAAGATAATCTTCTTTTTAGGATTTGCATGCAAATAATAGCGATGTATTTTCTATAAAACCCGATTTAGATCCAGTGTAAACAACAATGAACGTTTTCCATCCTAATCTTCCGGTTTTCGTATGTCTTCATTCTGCCATGACCTTCCAGGATTCTCTTTAGAAAAAACTTAGTTTCATCCATGGAGACCACTTGTGGGAAAAGTGGTGCACGTCGCAATGGTTGTTTTTTCAGTCAAAGCTGGTCGATTGTTAGAACACGATTTAAGCTAGTGTTGCGCAATAATATTTGGCACTGTTTAAGTTCACTTTTTAGTGATGAGATGGTAACATGTTGTTCTATAAGAAAACACAACGGTGAAATATCATTATTAAAAACCTGAATTATTCAACTTACTTTCTGCGTACATGTAGTACAGTGTCTCTTACATAGTTAGTGTCTCTCTCAGCGATTGTCTAAGTCACATTAAATTAGTACTACATTAGTCAGATGCTTAGTTATATGGGCCTAACGTACCGATTAGTTTCTATCGCTGTTTTATTTATGTATCCCAAACAGTTGCGCACATAAGCCTTCATTTTTCCTGGTTTTGATTAGAAAATAAACTTCTATAATAAATGTTCGAACTGATGCACGTTCATTTCAATGCATTTCTCAAGTTGAATAACTATTTCCTGTTAGACATTTTGAAGAATTTGAGGATTTCCTGGCGAATCCGATCTTTTAAATCTTCCAGGCTGTTTGATCTATTACAGTACACATTGGATTTTAAATAACCTCATTAAATAAATTTAGAGGAGTTATAACAGGTGACTTAGGTGGCCACTCAATAGGTTCTCTCCTGTCGATTCACCTATTGGGGAAGGTGACTAAAAACTATCGAACGAATAATTCATAATGCGGAGGAGCTCCACCTTGCTGGAATTTTGGTGATTGGGAAATAGAGCAGCTAAATCAGGAATGACATGTAACTGAAGAAACTCCAGGTAGTGTTCTTCGTTTAGGGTTGCTTCAAATAAATATGGTCCTAAATATATGTTACCCACGATTTCCGCCCATACATTAATTTTTTGGGGATGCTAAGTGTGCACCTCCTCTATCCAGTGCGGGTTTTCTGACCTGCAATTTTGCCTATTGATGGTACCATGTAAACATAACGTTGGTTCATCGAAGAAAACTATTTTCTCGATGAAATTTAAATTTACGTTTCGCATTCCGATTATCTGCTCACAGAATTCGGCCCTAAGGTCAAAGACGCCTTCTAATAATTCATCAACAAAGTTGGGTTTATATAGGTGATATTTTGCTGTGAAATGGCTTTGAGGTTGTACCTGTTCCCAAATCATAATTCCTTGAAATTTCTCCAACTGTCACACAGAGATTTTCTACAGCTTCCTGGAAAACCGGAAGTGATATTGCGTTGACATGCGAGCCAAAAAATGCCAATTCAAAAATCTAAATTGACGGGTTCGAGGCGTTTTTCAAAAAACACAATTACCTTTAATTTATTGAATTTATTTCTTTCATCCGTTAGTTAGAAGGTATGAAAAAAGCGAGGGAGTATCTACGTATCTCTTTTTAAGGTTGGGCCGTCTAATCTAATAGACCTCATTTAAAATAAATTTGACTATAGCAGTGTTAGAGGCAGTTCGAAGTAATGTGTGACTTAGTAGAAGTAATAGTAGGTAACCATATTATTGAACCCTGCTTCTTGCAGGAAAATGTAACTGGACAACCCTATTTGGATATTCTACAAAACATTTTAACCAAGTTGTTGATGGATGTTGAACACAATATACGACAAAACCGTTGGTACCAACATGATTTTAGTCCTGTCCACTACAATTGGATTGATAAATGTTACTGTGCTGTGCATGAATGACCACCAAGGACTTGCGATATCAGTCCATTAGACGTCTTCTTTGTGGTACAATTAACTAATAGTACCGAACTCCGGTAATAAATAAGCATGAAAATATACAGTATAGAATATTCGAGGCTTGTACATAAGTTAAAAGTACCTGCTATGCACACAAAAATATCCACAAAGGAACTTGGCTGAGCCCAGACGGAAAAACGATTAATCAAATAGATCACGCTCTTATAGAAACTAAGAATGAGAGAAGTATCACGGACATTAGAACTTGTAGAGGCGCAGATTCCGATTCTGACCATTTTATGGTAAGAATCAAATTAGAACAAATGATACCAATTTACAAACATCAGAAAGATAAACAAGAAAACAACTTCAAAAGATTACAAATACGAGACGAAGCCCAAAAAGAAAGGTACAAAAACAGAATAAACGAAGAACTAAGGAAAAGAAATGAACAACAGAACGTTGAACAAACTACAAGCATAGAAGAATGTATAAAAAAAGTAGTAAACGAACAACCACAAAGGAAGAGCGCAAAGAGAAAGGAATGGTTTGATTTGGAATGTGAAAACTTAATCAAAACAAGAGAGAAAGCAAGAAAGATCATGTTACAACAGCGTACCGAAGAGAGTAAAAGAGAATACGAGACACAGAGAAAGAAATGTAAAAAAATATGTAGGGAAAAAAAACGAAAACATAAAATACAAATGCTGGAGGATATTGAAGAAAAATATAAGAATAAAGAAATTAGGAATTTTTACCAAGGAATAAAAAAGGAGAAGAAAGGATACCAGGCAAAAACAATCTTTTGCAAAGATAAGAATGGAAAACTACTCGGCGCACACGATGAAGTAAGTGAAAGGTGGGCGGAATATTTTGAAGAATTATTGAACAACCAACAAGAAAACGAGTACCTAGAGAACCTAGAAGAGATAGAGCAAAAAGGGGAAGAAGACAATGAAAACCCATCGGAAAAACCACCTGAAATCGAAGAAATAGTAAATATAATAAAAAGTCTAAAAAATAATAGAAGTGCGGGACCGGATGGAATACAAGCGGAAGCAATTAAATATGGAGGAGAAGAACTATACGGAGAAATACACAAAATAATACTCGAAATATGGGGCAACGAAGAGATGCCCAAATCATGGAATTTAGCATACATATGTCCTATACATAAAAAAGGTAATAAAGAAATATGCGAAAATTATCGAGGAATAGCTTTATTAAGCAGACTAGGAAAATACATGGAGACGGCAGTAGGAGAATATCAATGCGGATTCAGAAGGGGCAGGTCAGTGATAGACCAAATATATACTCTACGAGAAATACAGGCCACAGGTTATGAGTTTAAACTTGACACGCACCTTATATTTTTGGATTTCAAGCAAGCATATGACAGCATCCGAAGAGACAAACTTTATATTGCACTTTACCAACTTGGAATACCTAGTAAATTAGTCAGACTTATAGCAATGACACTGGAGAATACAGAGAACAAAGTTAGAGTAAACGGAATGCTGACGAGAGCTTTCAAAGTCAGGAGTGGACTGCGACAAGGGGATCCGCTGTCAGCAGTGTTATTTAACTTCGCTCTAGAGCATATAATACGGAAAGCGAATATGAATAGAAATGGGATAATCTATCAACGATTCCATCAGTGCTTAGCTTTCGCAGACGATTTAACGATCATAGCAAGAACAAGAAAAGAAATTCAAAATGTTACAAAAAGACTACTACGAAGTGCGCAAGACATGGGGCTGATGGTAAATCAAACTAAAACAAAATACATGACATGGAACGATCAACCATTCCAGCAGAACAAGTCACTAACGATTCAAGTGAATGAAACAAAGCAGTACAAATTTGAAGAAGTAGAGTCATTTACGTATTTAGGCACAATAGTAACAAGGAAACCAGAAAATAGTGCGGAAATAAAAGCAAGAATCGTGGCAGGGACCAAAAGTGCAGCGGCGTTAAAAAATATCTTTTCAAGTAATACGTTTTCACGAAGCTTAAAAATCAGAGTGTATAAATCAATAGTGAGACCAACAGTGACATACGCAAGTGAAGTGTGGCTGTTAAGAAAGCAGGACCAGCGTACGCTAAGTGTGTGGGAACGGAGAATATTACGGAAAATTTACGGCGGAAAGTGTGTAGACGGGCAATGGGAAAGACGAACTAATCAAGAGCTGTACGAGTTATACGGGCAAGAAAACATAGTTGGAGTAGCGAAATCGCAGAGGCTCAGATGGTTAGGTCACTTAATAAGGATGGACGAACAAAGAACTCCAAGCAAAATATACAAAGCTGAAATTGGTGGGAGAAGACGTATAGGCAGACCAAGGAGTCAGTGGAAAAACGAGCTTCAAGAGGATTTACGGTACCTGAAAATCGAGAGATGGCAAAACAGAGCAACAAATAGGAAGGAATGGTCAAAAGTGACCAAACAAGCCATGGGCCTGCTAGGCCCGACGAGCTAACTTATATATATATATTAGTGAGTGAAACCCACTTTAATCACAGAAGCATTTTAAAATACCAAATTATAACATTTACGGTACCCAACACCCTGATGCGGACAGACGTGCAAGAGGCGGGACAGCCGTACTAATAAGAAAACATATTAAACACCAAGAACTTCCAAAATATGACAAAGACTACCTCCAAGCAACAAGTGTGGTGATTAATGACTGGCTAGGTCCTTTAGTAGTCTCAGCCGTTTACTGCCCACCAAATTACAGACCGAACAAAGAAGGCTTTGCAGAATTCTTCGATTCCCTTGGAGGACGTTTCCTCGCCGGAGGGGACTACAATGCAAAGAACGTCCAATGGGGTTCACGAATCTCACCACCTGGCAGAGGGAGGGTATTGCTCGAAATCATTCAGCAAAAACAACTTGGATACATATCAACATATACACCAACGTACTGGCCATCTGATCCACACAAAATCCCGGATCTCCTGGATTTCTTTGTCAGCAAAGGCATCACAAGAGGATATCTTGATGTAAAGCCTAGTCTAGATCTAACATCAGACCATACACCAGTAATCCTTACTGTTAGTGCCACTATTATCGAGAAGATGAAAAATCCATCGCTGTACAACAATAAAACAGACTGGGACTTCTTTAGAGTCATCATTAACGAGAAACTAGATCTGAATATCCCACTGAAATCTGCTGAAGATGTCGAAAGTGCGATGGAAATCCTGGTAAAGAACATCCAAACAGCGGCACTACAGGCTACCCCACACATATTGGCACCCAGGAAGACCCAAAATTGTCCTGTGGTGATCAAACAAAAGATTGCAGAAAAGCGTCGTTTGAGAAGAATATGGTTCCGCACCCGTCACCCTGACGATAAGCGGCGTTTGAACCAAGCAGCACAAGAATTAAAACATTCGATCTATTCACTTAAAAATGAAGCTTTTCAAGAATATCTGGAAACCCTCAGCCCATCAGTCGATAAAGACTACTCGCTTTGGAAAGCCACGAAACGTCTAAATGGACCTAGAAAACAAATGCCACCACTCCGTAATGAAGACCGCTCCTGGGCACGCACAGACGTAGAAAAAGCAGAAGCCTTTGCTAGACACTTAGAAAATGTGTTCCAACCTCTACCTGCAGCAACTGAAGATAAAGAAATTCAAGACTATCTGGAGTCACCATATCAGATGTCTTTACCTATAAAACCGTTTACAACAAAAGAAATAAAAAATACAATCAGCAAAAACCTTCACCCAAGTAAAGCTCCGGGGTACGACCTTATTACTGGTCGGATCATAAAGGAGCTACCCAGAAAGGGACTTGTAATGATTACCTGTATATTTAATGCAACGCTGAGACTGGGCTACTTTCCAGCCCAATGGAAAGTCTCTCAAGTAATCCTAATCCACAAACCAGGCAAACCGGATAATGATATTACGTCTTATAGGCCAATAAGCTTGCTGCCTATATTATCGAAACTGCTAGAAAAAATGATAACAAAACGATTAGTACAAATAGTTAACGAAAATCAGCTTATCCCAGACTTCCAGTTCGGCTTCAGGAGGCAGCATGGTACAGTAGAGCAAGTTCATAGATTAGTCGATATAATAAATACCACGTTTGAAGAGAAAAGTTACTGTTCAGCTGCGTTCCTGGATGTTAGTCAAGCTTTCGACCGGGTTTGGCACAAAGGCCTAATGTACAAGCTAAAGAAAGCACTTCCTCACATGCTTTATGTTATCCTAAAATCATACCTGGAAGAACGACACTTCCAAGTGAAAATTGAACAGGAGATAACTGGTCTGTTCCCTATAAGAGCCGGTATCCCTCAGGGTAGCGTCCTGGGACCAACCCTCTATCTATTGTATACTGCAGATCTACCTACCGATGGCCATACAGATACTGCAGCATTTTCTGACGACATAGCAATTACCGCAAGACATTCCGATCCAGTAGAAGCTTCCCGGCTCCTCCAGGAAAATCTAAACAGGATACAACTTAACCAAAGTAAGTCAGTGCATATTACCTTTACTAAATGTCGAGGGATCCCATCTCAAGTCACCATTAAGCAACAACCAGTACCGCAAAAGGATAGTGTTAAGTACTTAGGCTTGCACTTAGACAAAGGTCTCACGTGGCGCACACACATCTTAAAAAAGCGCTATCAGCTTGGTGCTAAACTTCGTGAGTATTATTGGTTAATCGGGCGTAAAGCAAAACTATCACTATCAAATAAATTGTTAATTTATAAGGTGATCATAAAACCAGTGTGGACGTACGGTGTGCAGCTCTGGGGCGCAGCCTCAAATTCAAACATTGAAATCCTTGAAAGGCTACAATCCAAGATACTTCGAGCTATGGCTAATGCTCCCTATTTCATACCAAACAAGGAAATACGTGATGACCTCAATATATGTTCAGTTAAAGAAGAAATTGTTAAAACCAGTGCCAAATACTTAAAGAGACTGGAAGTGCATCCCAACTCATTAGCTGTTGGTTTACTAGACAATAGTGTATATGAGTACAGACTAAAAAGGAATATACCGTTAGATTTACCACATAGATATTAAGCATGCAATAGTAGCAATGCTATGTCATCATGACTGAATATTTCATAGAGTTAGTGTCACTGGACACCCACTCTCACGTCATACTTTGTTTCTTTCATTCTATTTTTGTTTATCAGCAGATTTGCTTATTGTTATGTAAACAGATTGCAAATAAATTCGATACAAAAAAAAAATTATATTTGTATTCACTAACAGATTTACAACTGGATTTAGCATTGTTTATAAAATTCCAGAAATTGTTCACATCTGTGATTAATCCATCCTGCGCTTCATCTACATATGTGTTATAATCGCGCTCAATTATATTTTTTATAAGTGCTCTCGGTCTTTTAAATTCATGACAGTGGTAATTTGAATTACTTTTACGTATTCTATGATACTCTTTTATCTTCATCATTTCTTTTGCCTCCACCGAGAACCAAATGGGATATTTATTTTTATTACATTGACTCAGTTTAGGTACTGTTCCGTCCAATGCTTCATAACAAAGTGTATAAAATTGATCTACGCATTTATTGGCATCATCAAAACTCTTAAGCACACTCCAATCCCTGTCTCTAAGCAGTTCATATAACCTTAAAAAGTTAGCCTTTTTAAAATTGTAAGGAGAAAGAATTAGATTGGGTTTATTGTTTGTGGAACACTCCTTGAACTCAAATGATACCTGTAAAAAAGAAATAAATGAATTCCGGTAAACTAAATTGTTGCAACAAATAAATTAACAATGACACATTCGGTGTCCCACGCGTATTTATCAACATATGCATATGTATAGGTATTCATTTATCGGTTACTCGCTCGAGGTCTTGCATGGTTTTTAGCGCTATAATTTTCCCTTCTTTATTAATGTGAATCACTCCGTCCTTGGACCAAACGTTACGGAAACCAAACTGATCGGATGCACATGTGAGGATATCCAATCTTGATTTGGTCAAGTCTTCTTTAATGACAACTTTTGCCCCTTTCAACTTTTTCTTGTTTCTAAACACCAAGTTTCTGAAACGGTAGCTTATAAACTTCACAATTATTCCACGTGGTTTTAAGTTTGGTGTTTTGAAGGCCCCAACTCGATGACAACGGTCTATATTTCCAGGTTCAATTTGCAGCCCTCGGTTTTTATTAAATAGCTCAAGTACCACGTTTTCGACAGCTTCCCCTTTCTCTTCTTTTATTCCAAATATTCTAATATTATTACGGCGACCGTATTGCTCCAAATGATCGATTCTCTTAGATAATTCTGAATTTTCCTCTTCAAGGACTGTAACACGTGCTTGAAGCTCTTCACATTTTTCAATAACCTTGTCGAATTTGTCTTCTAATCGCTTTACCACAATGTCCGCTAATTTCGTAGCCAATTCCAATAGCGTATCTTTGTTATTTAGATGCTCAGTTATCACAGACCTTGCACAGTTTTTCACATCGGATATTTGTCCTTGTGTTAACACAATGATGACGAATTTTCGATGTAATAAATCGGTAATAAGATAAATTTAAACTAATATTTGCGCAGGACACCGCGACACGTCCACTACAGCCAACGACACATTACTCATATACCCTTTGCAACAGAACGTATTCAGCGTGTTTACTCAGAATTTTTTTTCTTAGACCCAGTTTGGGAATGAGATCCGTAATATCGGCTTCAGTTAAATTCAAGAACGTTTCTTCATCAATTTCATTTTCTAAACAATATAATATTATAATATTTTACAAAACCTACTGAGGATTGCGTGTATTAGGATATATTTCACAGATTTTTCTACCAATTAATGGGTGTTCAAATTTCACTCGTAAAAATGAGACAGATCGGATCGTTTATATTACTTAGTATGTAAAATATTTGCGTATTTTGTATCTTTAGAGTTGAAATTAAAGGATGGTGTTTAGATCGACTTTCCAAGAAATCGGCCTTGCAAGAAAAGTAAACTAGTCGAACGGACATAGGAAAATAGCACTTATATACAACTTATAAAGAAGCGAAAATGGTCGGTACTTCCCCTAATTTACTGTTTCAAAAGCTGATGCAATTTGCACTGTACTACGGAGTTTTACTTAAATTTTTGTAACTAGTAAATCTCATTTAAACTGATGCTATACCTACATTTATAGCCCTCTGTTTTCTAAATTATGCCACATACATCCATTTCCATCACTGTACCAACGGTGGATGAAATATGTACCATAATTATTAAGTAAGCATTGATTGTATTATTGTGTGGATATGAATAGTTAACTAGTATTTGGTATTTACTTACCTTGAAACGTTTCTACTAGCTGGGAGAAACCCCAGCTTGTTAACAAGTCAGATGCACTTGCACTTACTGTTACTACATCCATTTTCACCAATTTCACCTCACTGCGCACAAGTAGTCAGTTGTGATTCACTATGAATGCCCTTATTATATTTTGATGGTGGATGATCAGCATATGCTACAACGTTGTAGCATTCTTTGCTTTAATACTACAATTGTAGAATTTTTTTATATTTACCTTTCGTCTCGGTACGATATTGTGTAGAATGAAGTATTTTGCTACAGCTTGAATAAAATTTTCATACAAATGTTTTAAAAATTACTACAACAGGCGTACTACAAAAAATGGTTAACAGTACTACACCCGACTTCAAAATTGTGTACAAATTAAGTAACCGAGTGTGTTATTGTAGTAACTGTTACTACGTTTTTCGTATTACAAAATTATGGTGATATTTTCTGAACCATTTTTTCCGTGAACGTACAGGGAAAACGAAGAATTAAATTTATTTTGTGGAATGGTGAATGGACTTACCTTTCTGCCACCTAAAGATGTGGGGCAAGGAATGGATTACTTACGTACAGTGATGCCTGAAATAGCAGCAGATCTACTCGATTATTTTGATTCTACGTATGTGAGTGGTACTTTTCGCCGAGTAGGCAATCCAGGAGCAGCGGGGCCAGTGAGACTCAAGAATATGCCACCTATGTTCCCTCCCGAAACCGGGAATATCCATGCAACAACACTTGCTGCGGGTGATAGAACAAATAACCAAGTTGAAGGGTGGAATCACCGATTCTCAAATCTTGTGGGTCATAAGCACCCAGTGATATGGACACCGATTACCAAAATGCGCTTAGAGGCCGCGGCCGAGACGACAAAACTAGCACAATAGGCGCTTCTATGAGAATATGCAAAATCGTTTAAAGACACTGTGTGAACAATATGTGGAAGGTAGCCGAACATTACAAGAATTTTTTAGGGCCGTCGGACATACAGTTCGATTTAGATAGATATAATCATAATTTTTGTATATTACCTATTAATATTTCTGTAGACTATAACTAGTATTTAATAAATATTTTCCATAATATTTTGACTTTCTACTGTATAATTTTGGACAATTTTTTCACTAGGTATTTTTTCCGTAGGTTTTTCTCCTTAGGTTTTTTTCCTAGATTCGCCTCGAGAAGGTTTGCGGAATTTAGAAGTATTTTCATCATTTGATGATGATTTATTTGCTAAACCAATGAAAAAGAGAGTTAAAAAGTCAAGTGTGACACATCTGGAAAATATATCAAAATTACCCGAATGCAATTACATGAAGAGAAAGAAAACAAAAAGAATCTAAAAATATTTCCGTTTGATGATGATCTACTTGTTAAACCAAAGAAAAATAGAGTAAAGAAGATCAAAAGTGGAAACTCGAATACATTTGCATAAAGTAAAACATGATTTGAATAGTCGTCGTTTGCTCGAATTACGTAAGATTATTATCCTATCAGCATAATAAGAAACATACATGGATATAACAAAAGAAAAGGCTATTAAAATAGTTACAAATGCTTTAAATCTCCATAAAAATATTAGAATCAATTTAGAGATGGAATGTGAGTTTATGAAGCTGGAAAATGACGACTTCACGATGATACATAAATTTCAGTAACGAAATGTTATATTACGAGAAAGAGACGGCCTGAAAGAATACTGGGATGAACGAAGGGATTTATTTATATCAAGATGTGATGCAGTACAAGAAAAGAGATCTGGATGGAGTCTGAAAAATATAAATTATTCGAAAATTAATATAAACAAAATACACCTTTAAGCGGAAATGCATATGTAGAATTACCCAAGTGGATTAAAGATAAAAAAGCTCGCGTTAATGTAAATAACGATAATAAATGCTTTATGTGCAGTGTAATATCCTGTTTACATCAAGCAAAAGAACGTGTAGATAGACTGAATCATTATAAGATAAACCGGAATATATAAACGAAGTAAGTTTTGAATGAATAAATTTTCCTGTCAACATCCAAGACATGCCTAAATTTGAATCACATAATAAAATTAATATTACCGTGTTTAGTTATGAAGAAAAAATAGTTTGTCTGTTGTATCATAATAACAAGCATTTCTATGAAATGAATATCGACTTATTGTACGTTGGAAATAAAGACAAAAATCATTATTGTTGGATCAAGAATTTGAGTCGATTATTAAATGATCAGTTGGAAGTAAACAGAAACAAAAAATATTTCTGCAGAAGATGTTTGAATTACTCTGCAAGAACTAAAGGTGTTTTGAAGAAATATGAAAATGTACGCTTTAAAAACGAGCCATATGTTCCGATAACGCCTGGAGATAATGTATTAAAATATAATAATATTCAAAGAATGTTAAGAAATCCATATGTAACTTATTCTGATTTTGAATCAATTTTAAAACCCATTCATACATGCTAACCAAATCCTGAATCATCACATACTCATAAAACACAATTTCATATTCCCTGTGGTTATGGATTATACATTAAGAGTGTTTGTAATAATATTGATGTCGCATTGAAAATTTACAGAGGAGAGGAAAGTGACAAATGTTTCATTAAAAGAATAACTGAACATGCCAGAACAATATATATGTTATTAAAAGAAAATAAACCCATAACAGATTTCGAACTAGAAGAATATAAGAAAACAAAAATTTGTTATCTTTGTGAAAATGTGTTTTCCATAGATAACCCAAAAGTGAGAAATCATGATAATTACACTGGACAATATAAAGGAGCTGCTTGTAGGAACTGCAACTTGAAATATAAACTACCATTGTTTATTCCAATTTTATTTCATAATATAAGTTCTTACGATTGTCATTTGTTTATAAAGAATCTAGGAGAAGATAAGAGTCAATTGAAATTAATACCTAAT
>JABXWE010016822.1:0-29576 GCA_014611495.1 Limonius californicus | reverse complement strand
ACTGACATTTCAAATTCAAATCGAACTACCAACATCGTAAAAAAACAAACTAAAAACAGTACGATTATAGGCCTCCTTAACGTACTGTTTTTAAGCTAAAACAGTGCGCTTAGAACGGCTTTATAAAACCGAAATAGAAAAATTAATTATTGAATGTCGCTTTTCGTTTGCCTATCTTTCTAGGTGTGTTAATAAACTTGTTTCTGTATTTCTATTATTTTTTATTTTTAAAACATCTTTTGATGGTTGTGTTGATACAGTTTGTTTTTGCCGCTCCTATTTTTTTTACATTTTTATCACTTTGCTTATCTGTTTGGGTTACATAATCAAATCACAATAATTTTTTATGATTTTTAATATTTCTGAAATGTTTTCTTGCTTTTTCAATACGGTTAGTTTTCGTTTAGGTCTTTTTGAACATTCCAAGATACCGTTTTTTATACACATTAGTAGTTTTCTTTTCCATTTTTTAATTTTTATTTTTTTAAGGCACGCTCTTTGTTACAATACATTTCTTATACTTTTGTTATGCAGTATCTGAAAATTTCAGAGAATTAGTAAGGTTATTTTTTAAAAAGTTTTTGACAAATTAAAAGAAATCAAGGTAACGTTTTAAATACAAACAGCTAGGGAATTTTTTGTTTGTATCTGGAATTTGGTTGAACTAACAGTTAATGATGCTGAATAATAGAAATTATATTGTGAAGCTGGTAAGTGTTCTTTTTTACTTTTTTACTTAAGGTGGCACTTTATTCAAAACAAGCTTGTAGTATTAGCACTGATTACTAGTTTTCAGTTGGATTGATTAGCATTAGTTGAAACACGGTTCATGTTAATTTGGTATTTTATTTAAGGTTTTTAAGAGTCATATATTATATTAATTATTTATTGCTTTATATTTTGTAAATTTTTTATTATATGTTAATACCGTGGCTTGCTGAAAACGTCAATCGAAAACTTACAAAAGTCAGTAAAGTAATAAATAGTGTTGGAAGTTAAAACATCGTTACTCAATTTAATCGGATTTTACATTTGCTGGAAAACTGTCCAGTGTACTATTAGAGTATGTTTCTACTTCTTCTACTTCGTGTTATGGTATTCGCCCACTTGCTCGCTACCGCTTGCTCTCTACCGTTTGCTCGCCACCGCTTGCTCGCCTGCTGTTTGCTCGCGGGTATCTATGCTCGACAACTATTTGCTCGCCACGCCGATTGCTTTCTGTGTTGGTGCAGTTATACTTGGTATAGATAGCATGTTGGCTGTCGAGCAAACGCGTGGCGAGCAACTGTTTTGGCGGGAATATTTCCCAGAGAACAATAGGCAATCCAGCAATGGGTGGCGAGTAAACAGCGGCCAGCAAGTGGTGGCGAGCAAGTAAGTGGCCAAAAAATTGCCTTAGAAATCTTATAGTTATACACCAAAATAAAATATTCACCTGATAGTGGATTTAAAATAAGCCTTATTTGTTCCTTTACGGTTGTCGCAGGTGCGCTGACAAATTTGGAAATACAACAATAATTTGTAATGCGCGTTCTTTGTTACCTATAAGGTTTTAATTACGAAATGAAAGATATGCTAAATTATTTTACAAACGAAGGTGTCTAACAAAATAGAAATTAGTTTTTCTGTGTTGGTGCAGTTACACTTAGTGTAGCGAGCATATTGGCTGTCTAACACATGGATGGCAATCAGTTGCCCTGGCGAGCATCTTTCCCTGCGAGCAATCCCAATCGAGCAATCCGTGGCGAGCAAATAACGGCGAGCAAGTGCTAGCGAGCACATGACCTAGAACCTACGCTTTTGTATTGCAGCTGTATATTATTTTCTGCCTATATTAGTTTAATTTAACTGCTGCATGTTTTGGGCTATTTTAAGTGCTTTTGTTTCTAAAACGTGCTTATATTATTATAACTTCTTTTCGCCTCTTAGTTTTGTCTGCATTTTTGAATATTTGTTGGATCTTGGTGGATTATACGAGTACGAGTACGAGTATTAATACAAGTGGTGTTTGACTTCTTTACTTTTAAATGTGTATGTATTTTTTAAATATTTTTTTGTTTCAATACTGTAGCTTCCTCTGCCTACCGTATTTTTTCTTTTTGTTATGCTTTTTCGGTAAATTAATTTCAATTGATCAATTTATATCCTACGATGATGGTACGATTTTAACGAAATTGAATTAGAAATTCTCAAAATATAAGTTAACAAAAATCTTAAAATAGAATACAAGTGTTGTTATGGATTAGTTTTGTCCTCTTTGGACCTCTTTTAGTGCAAGCATTCTAATTTTCGTGCGTTGTGTTTGACACTGATTGTAATTTTGAGAGCTGAAGATTTACTATAATAAATGCTGGGTTTTACATATAAGTTTAAGAACCTAGGTGAGATGAGCCGTTTCTTAAGTAAGATAAGCTGAGATTACGTACGTAGATGAATATTTCTTGATTTAATGGCTTTTTATATTTTTATAGTACTTCATACGCCTGGACTCAAAAAGGCTAAACTTGCAAGTAACAAGCATCTAAGAAAGCGAAAAAGTAAGATATTTCTATCACTAATCATAACTTACTAATGGTTTAACTAATCCATGGTGTCAGATATGTGGTTTCATGGAAATTAATTCAATATATAGTAGCAAAAAAAACTGTATAAAATGTAACAAATAATAAATTAACAAACGTTACATCTCGCATACACAAACAATAAGATTAAATCCCTAAATTATTGAAATTAAACGTAAATGTTTTCTGACTACCAATAATAATCTAATTACCAATTTTAAATCTTGCGCGGAAAAGTCTCATATCAGCTTTCTGTTAACATTATCAAGTCTTCATTCATTAGCTCGAACATACTTAGTTCATAAGACAGCATTCTTGTGGAGGAAAAAAATAATGCGTTGACATTATTCTGAGTGGACATTGGCATGAAGAAGAAAGGCACAGCGGGGACGAAGATAGATTGATAGGTGTATTAGAGCAGAGCAAAGATAGAAGGAGCAACGTGAAAGTATCAACCTACTTTGTGGCCAGTTTGGAAAAGAAGAAACCACACATTGCCGATTGCTAATGCTGCTATGCGTTAACGCTTATCAGCTCGAGTCCCATAAGCTAGATTTCTTGGATATATATATTCAGGAAAAGTGTTTGCACAAGACCGGTAAATCCATTTTAAAATATTTTAGTATGAAATATGAAACGTTAAAAGTACAGTCTATATTAGACGACTTATCGTGATCAGTTACTTGCAGGATGTTATTATGTAAGGTATATTAAAGGGAGTATTTTGTCGCCGAGGAGTTTTAAGGAAAGTTTCTGTTTATTTCCTGCTTCAGATGTCAATTTTTCTTGTTTTTTCGTATTATGTTTTTCATTATTGACTTTTACTTTTTAATTTTTCTTTTTCTTGTTTATCTTTCTTTTCAGTCGTAAATTTAAAAACCCACGTATGTAATAACTACAGGGTGTACTTAACTTGCGGAAAAATAAACTCGGTCCTTTCTTCTCCTCAAACGTGGAGAATAACATTCTGAATTCACTTTCGTAATTGCTTTCGTATACGCTTAGTGTGAGAGACTATATTGCACATGTGAGAATGCACAATTGTGGGAAGTTTTAAAAAATGTTGTTCAAACTTTTGTACAAAATACTGTGCCGTGTCATACAGGCCATACAGTAAGCAAACATTAAGTCTGATGCAGTTTTTGGCATTTCTGATTTATCGACTGTTTATTAAAATCCTGGAAATGTTATTGAAATAAACCTTGCCGAGAAGAATTCCAATCTATACAGAAATTTGCTGAGGTAAAGTATTAGGAAATCAGGAAATCCTTGCATTTTATACAAAAAAATTTTGCCAAAAATAGGGTTAGTAGATTGTATAAAACTCATATTTTGCAACAGAAAATAATCTTAAATTTTTATGATTCACTTTATGTTAAAACGGCCGTCATATACATTGCATCCCTTAATAAGGTGTTAAAGTGCATTTGTGTTAATGTCGCTGTCTTGAAAAACATCTAAAAGTGACATGTTTTTCTATCATCTTAATTATTTTGAAAATAAAATTTGTATGTAATGCGATTTGATGGAAAACTATAACTGTAATATACTAATAACATATCCCGTGGTTAAAGCATTGGGATTCGGTGCGTAAAGTCGGAAGTTCAAATCCCCAACTTGACGCCTGGCTGGCGGCCTGCCCAGTTGCTTTAATATATAATAATAATAATTTTGTTCCAGCTTTTAAATGAAAAAGAGGTAATAATGCGGTTGTATAATGCGTGTTGCCCACCACATTACTACGTGTCATGAATTTGGCATGCGAAACCGAGTATGAAAGTAAGGATACGGGAGCTTCCGCCTTTCGCCTTACGGACCAAATTTCTTCGTGGGGTGTAGAGCCTCACTATTATTATTATATATTTTTGTAAATATATAGAGAGAGTATGGTAAAGTCTTAGTAAGTTCTTTTTTACGAACTGAACGTTTTAGTTTCTGTTTTATTTTTACAGTAGACTGATAAGTATCATCACCTACAAATTGATGATGCATGACAAACGGTTTAAGATATTTTCCACTTTACTACTACTTCACTGCAAGTTCTTATTTACACTGATTGTTCGCCCTAATATTTTTAAGTTTTTTTCGTATGGAATTATTACTGTACAGTAAAATGCAGATGCACCTTTTAACAGAGTATAATATTAATTAGCTACCCAACTCCATCTTCTAATGTAAGTAAACTTTGGCTTCGGTAACGTAACTTCGCTTAATGACATAAAACATATCAATTCTATTGATAATAAGAAATGATACGTGTATGCCGATTGAAGTTTGTCCAATAGCAATTCCTTGTACAACGACGCACAAACCGAAAATATATTATGGTAAGAATCTTCTAAATTTTAAAGTTTCGGTAATTCTAAGCAAATCGAACACACACTGTTGATGCAAACATTATCAGTAAATATAAGTATTTAACAATAACAGTAGCTTCGGTTCCAGATACGTTAGGCTTCTAGATTATTGAACTTACAGTTTTGTTGATATGGCAACTATCTAAGAAATATTATCAAATACAATTTCATAGTAAACGTATTCAATGTGAAATATTTTATAATGGAGTTACCAATTTTACATTTCTTTCATCATATTCATGTAAGAAAACTTGAGGCGAAAAAAGGACTACAATTTTTTGTATTTGTGTACAAAGAAGAACATTTTACGTGTGGTTGTAACGGTAGTTTTGAGACACTCTGTGTGAATACGAATATTTCAATAACTAAATATTTTACGACCAAGTTATTTAAATTTGATAGCTCAGTTTCTTCTAAAGAATTACGTCACTGATACATTTATACATATATTGAATCATTTTATGAAGAAAATTCTAAATAGCTGGCTCACATAACAAACGAGAGAAATTATATTTTGTTTGTATTGAAATTGCCATTCGTCTGAACATCTAGATGCTACATTACTACAGTAAACCAGGAGAGCCTGCAATCCAATCAACTTTTTCAGAAATTTGTAAAATGGTTCAGAATAGAGAAATGCTTTTATATATAAATTCCTGTAATTACATTTAAGTAAACAGCTAGTACTTTAATCTACAAAAAATTTTAAAATCTCTTTATGTATGCAGGACGTTTAAAAAAGTTTGGAAAACAGACCAAACAAAGAAGTCTTATCAACATTAACTGTTGTGGAGATAGAGGCAATTTTGTTTTCAATCGCTAAATTGCATTATTATAAAAAAAAGAACAGTGAAGGCACTGACAAATAAATAAATATAACATATACCCAAATACAAAAGTCTAGTGACTTCTTAAACTGTAGGTCGCGTAACTGAATGCGTGGATCGTTAAAAATTTTGCAGAAGTAAAAGTTTCTGAACGGCTAACCATCAAATAGTAAAGCAACATCAAACGCCTAATGAATCCGAAGTCTTTCTAACATAGCGCGGTTATTTCTTTATGTAAGATATGTTTTTGAAGGAAGCATACATGAAGAAAGGCACACAAGTAGGGAAGATGTATATCTTAAAGACGATTAATTTTTCACAAACGGAGGTTTACAGTGTAACAATTTTTACTGAGCAGAAAACCGATTTTTTAAATTTTTTTCATAATGACTTGCAGCTTTCAGAACCGTCTTATTTATCGGATATTTTCATAAACTCAATGATTTAAACATGTCGTTCAAAGGATAAAATTTTAATATAGGCTGCTCCAAGAAATTAATGCACCACAACTAACAATCGCAATATTGTTTAAAGTATTGCATGTAATGAAGTACCTACGTTTAATCATAGATTATGCTTTAAATTAAGTAAACCATATTGTATCCAAATTAATAACAATCAACGCAATTTAACAACAATCAACGTAAAAATTTAAAAAATCAAAATTCGATAACTGAAAAATTGTAAGTTTACAGGTTCAGTAGGCTGTGTTTCCGCCTCGACTTGTTATGAAAGCTTGACAACGACGGTCCATGCTTGAAATTACCACACTGCTCTTGTTCAAGATTATCACACATTTCCACTAATGAATTCCCTAGGTCGTTAAGAGTTGCAGGGGGTGGTCGAAGGGATCGTACTTGTCTTCCGAGAATGTCCCAGAGGTGCTCAATCGAATTCAGGTCAGGACTTCTGGCTGGCCATTGCATAACAGGAATACCAACGTCGTCTAGGTATTCTTGCACAATTCTGGCTGTGTGGGGCCGAGCGTTGCCGTGCAATAATTGGAAGTTGTCTTCGATGTATGGGGCATATGACACAACATACTGTTCTAAGATATCCATAATGTACCTCTGACTGTTTAAAGTGCCGTTGGGGAAGATGTGTAGATCTGTGCGTGCCGTGAAAGGTATGGCTCCCCATACCATTATTGAGCCACCAACAAATGCAGTCGTGGGGGCAAAATTGGATTGAGCATATTGTTCATTTGGACGTCTAAAAACTCGAATGCATCTATCGTAACTCTCCAAACAAAAACTGGACTTGTCTGTGAACAAAATGCCAATCGCCATTTTCCCAATTCAAGTGGTTTCTAGCAAAATCCAATCTGTATCTGCGGTAGTCTGCAGTCAACTGTGGGCCAGTAGCTGGTAATCTCGCTCTCAGATTTCCTTCTAGAAGACGTTGGCGAACAGTTTCAATGCTAACATGCACATTATGTACCGTGAAAGTTGTCTTTGGAGGGCTCTTGTGGTGGTAGAGCGCTCTGTTAGTGCACATATTCGAGGAAAACGATCTTCTACAGCGGTAGTAGAACGTGGTTGCCCTTGCCCTGGTCGCCTGTTATGTTCGTTAGATTTTCTGAAACGCTGGACGATCCGAGAAATAGTTGTGTGGTTCACCTCAAGCCTGTCAGCGGAAAGAATGCCCTTCTTCGGACAAAGTAAGGGCTGTGACACACTCATCGCAACTTAAATTTCTTGAGATACGTTGCATATTAAATAAGACTGATCGTACACGCATTTGTTTGATGACAGCTACACGATTTGATACGTTTTAAAGTAAAACGAAACTGCAAGTATGTGCATGTAAATTGATTAATTTTTTTTAACAAAGTTAATGATTTAGAAACGGACCAAGAGTAACATGTGTCTATCCGGTTTGTATCAGACATTCATTCCATGCATTTGGATAAATTAGATACCGCACTATTTTTCTTTTGTCGCAACATTAATAATTGGTGCGTTAATTTCTTGGAGGAGTGTATTTATGTTAAAACATAAAATCGAATGCTGTACTGAAAAAGTTAACATATGGAAGAATAGTGAGGAAAATATTTATTTAGAATTGTTTACAGCTACAAATAATTTTCTAAATGAAAATAACTTTCGCAAAGATTTAATTGTAAGAATGATAATGGATTATCTGAAGTGCCCGGAGACGCAGTTTCAGAAATAATTTTGATTTAAAAAGCTAAGTGGGATTCATAAACCGTATTTGCTCAACTGAAATCAACGTCAGTCATCATACATTAAAAGTTGAGTTATCAAACGAAACAAGTTTAAAGTTTCATAAAAAATGAATTTTTGCGTGGGATTAGGACAGAATTTCCAGCAATTTCCAAAATTGCCCTAAACATACTTCTGCATTTTGTACTACGTATTTATGTGCACCGGCGTCCTCATCGTCGACAATTATAAAATCAAAATATTGATCAACTGTGAAAAACTTGAGGATGCTAATTATTTATATAAAAATGAACAAGTACATCCATCTTATTAGTATGCAAATTTGCTTCCGTCTTTAACAAATAGAATAAACACATGTATACTAAAGCATTGTTATAAAATAAATTTCTTAATATTTTATTACCAGTAAATATTTGATTTGTATACCTGTTCTATACACCTACATAACCGGGGTCGTGTAAAAATTTTTCAGGCAAAATGGTGTCGCGAGTGGAAAAAGTTTAGGAAGCCCTATTCTAGATGACCGCTGACATTGAAAAAAAAATGTGGAGAAGCCCCATCGTGCATTTTCAACATACCCAGTCAACCATTTAACGAAAATCGATGTTCATGTCCTCACCCGACAACAGGGTGATGGTTTTCGTCTGCCCAAATGTGATTATTATGCAGATTAATGATATCTTTAATCACAAAAGCAAAGTATGAATTTAAAAAACACTATTTTTGAAGAATAGTCAGAAGTAGTAAGGGCTTGCACCCACTGGATATGATGCGGGATAGAATTGTGGACAGTAAACAAATAACGAAAATTTTAATTTTGTTTTTCATAGCAAATGAATAGCCTACTATCGCAGGTTATTGATTCAAATATAATCGCCTCTATGTCTGCAAACAGTTTGGTTTGTGGGCTGATTATGTTGACTAAGACTTTTCTGTTTAGTTTCATGAGTACCTACTACACGTCAATAAATTATCGGACCCTATTTTAAACAGTCTGTGTATATACACACAGCATGTGAATTTGAAATTCCGCTGTTGCAAAAATGATTTAATATACTCGTATTTAAGTAATACTGTTTAAAATGTACAGAGCTTGAACTTCTTTATTAATTTGGGAATTGTATCCAGCCAAACACAGCTCAAAATTTTTCGCTTTCGCTATTTTTTTTTGTAGTGGGAATAAGTTTGGGGGTACATATTAAGTAGGTTATAGTTATTAGGAAACTAAGAGATGTGCAATCAGTAACCTTAAAACAATACATAGATGTGAAATAAGAACAACGTGAAACTTTGATACCAAAGTTTATTACGGCCAAATGCATAATCGCATAAGGGGCAGTTTAAATAAGTTTGGGAGTAAATATTAAGTAGGTTATTAGTTAGTAGGAAACTAAGAGATGTGCAATCAGTAACCTTAGAACAATAGATGGATGTGAAGTAAGAACAATGTGAAACTTTGATACCAAAGTTTATTAGGCTCAAATGCATAATCGCATAACGGTCTAGACTATGTACTCAAAAACCTCATTGATGCGTAGCTTACTAACTACCTGGTGTTGCAGCAGCGGTGTCTTGCGGTATGCATTGCAGACATGCTAACGTTCTGCAATGCCCCACCCGATCCCACCCTATCCCTTAATTCCTACCCAGTACCCACCTACTGGCATGGGGTGGGCCTGGCGTAATCCAGGATCGACCCTCGAGTCAGCTCTATGTCAGATGATGATGATGATGTATTGTATTGCTCAGAATAATATTAAACTTCAAACCAACTAAATCTAACTACCCCAATAATAGTTTTAGCGTTACTGACTAAAATGTCAAAACATTGAATGTCAAGTGTGAAATGTTCGATGTAAATACGTATAGTACAAAAATACAGTAACATACAATACGAAAATGTGGTATGTAATCAAATTACAAGATGTCGAATACATAAACGACAAAACCGTTAAATGAAAATAATCTTTAGTAGAAACGATGACACCTTTAGTAATGTAGAATGTAAAATATCAAAATAAAGAGAAACATTAGAAATAGAAATTATTCCAAATACTAAAATTATGTATATAATTATAAAAAATACTGAAACGATTGTATTTTATTTTAAAATTTTATATTATTCTAGTATTTAAAGCTATTCATATTAGAATACAGCAGAATACACAGCAATAGGTAATTTAAATACTTCGGAATAATAGAAAATAGATTCTACTAGCAGATATGGATTTTTTTTCATCTACTCATACTACCCCCCTCTCCAGAAACCGCTTTCGTATTACTTCAGGGGGTGCCGGCGTCCTTTATATCCTAGCCATTCATGCAACATGCACCCTAAACCTAACTAAGCAAAATGCGGTTGCCCCAGTCGGGGTTCGACCACGCGGCCGATAGGACCGCATTTCAGCTGTTACCTCGACTGAGAGCGCGTATTCGCACTGCCCCATCGAGGTCCCAGAAGATATTGGAGCTAATAGTAATTATTAGAGATAAGAATAGAAGCAAAAATTATGTATTTACGCTCGGGTAACCAGAATCATGTAGATCTAAACATCTTTCCAACTACAATTTTATTAATGCAAGTGTAACAGCAACAAATACTGTTTTAGTCATTTTCGCGTACAGTGACATCAGTTTCCTAAAATCTCAGTTCAAGTTTATTAAGGGGATTTCAATGTGACTTAGCAACTAAAAGTTAAATCCAACTGCTTGCTTCGATAAACCGTTACATTCGTTTCTTCGTCCGGAGGATTAGAGCCGTCTACCTGAACGCTGGAAAGTAAACTGCAGCCAATGTAAAAAGCAATACGTAAAATATACCACACAATAACTTGAAAACAGAGTCTTGGCATTGTGTTATTTCTAAAAAAATTAAATAAACCGTGACATTAGAGTCATGTACATTATCTTCTTAAGAGATGGTAGTTTTTAATAGGGAGAAAACGTTTCACTTTGTCTACTTTGATATTTCTATATTTGATATTATTACTTTCTCATATTTTCATACATTATTGCATTTAAAGTATTTATATTTAATCTTTTTAATTTGAATTTCTCATACTCGACGTTTTTATTATAGACATTTTGTTATTCGACTTTTTAAGACTGAAAATTTTTAAATTCAATTTTTTCTATATTAGATGCTTTTACATTTGGTTGTTTATCCAACCATATACGCATGCATTCGCTATTTTTACAACCGACATTATTGCTTTCGGTCTTTTTTCAATGGCATTAATTGTTTTTGCAGTGTTTACATCGACCTCTTTACATTTGAAGATATTGCAGTCTATGTTATTTACTTTTGTCATTTTTAAATCCGATTATATTGCTGATTTTATTGATTTCTCCCCTTTGTCCTTCAGCCTTAACCCAATTCGACGTTATTACAATCGGCGTTATTACCTAAGGGGTTTGTTCATTCGACGTTATTTGCATTAAGAACGTTTACATACAATGCTATGGTTTTTGATGTTATAAACAGTATTTTTTTCCAAATATGCAACACATTGAGGTAATTTCGTTTTAATTTAAGTGACCTATCCTGTATACCCGAGGAATCGTACAGATTTAAATTGTTACCGTAAGAAGCATCACCAATAGCAGAAATAGAATTAAGCCATGATCTTACACAAGTGACCTCGGGCAAATTAAGAAAACAGAACTTGTTTGCTTAATTGGCACACTTGAGCTCGGTCAAATCAAGTGAATCGCTTCAACCCACATAAACGCGTCGAAATCCAAACTGAAGAATTCAAAATGCACAAGCGAAATTGCTGAAATTGCAGCACTCTGAAACCATACCCGCCCTGTTGCAAAATTCGTGGCTTTCCAGATTATCACGTCTGAAAAACTACATCAAATTCGAACGTGTGATTAGTACAATCATATCCGTCTCGTCTACGCTTTAATAAATTTCTCTTGCAAAACGCGGTGACTAATGGGCTCGCTGGAAACAACGCCAGTTTGCTAATAAATAAATATGTCAACAATTTCTGACTAACTTGGGAAACTTCGTATTTTTAAAATTGCCCGAAACGAGAATGGCAGCGTCGACAGGCAACTTTCATGTCGAAGAAGTTGCATAAAACCGAATGATGCGACCAGATCCTGATTTTTCACCTGAAAAATGCATGACTTTCTAACGTTTATCCGAAATACGGAAAACCCGCTCGGGTTGCGAAAGGCTCGAGCGCTTTACAAGTGCGTTTCTAAAAACTGGGGCAGTTTCGTGAAAAAATTGTACCGGCTCGCCTTGGATTTCCAGACTGCATAATTGAAAGTATATTACTTGCAAAGTGTGTAAGTCGATTACCATTAGAGGAGCAAGTACGGGTTTTGTCAAAATAAAGTTACAATGTTGCTCATTATTCTCGTTCTACGAAAATTGAGCAACACGTTGATGCATTTAATGAACTTACTATTATAAACACACTCGGATAAATAATTCAAATGCAAATATCATTGTTAAGGTAGGCGCATACTATTCGCATCGCACGGAACGGACGGAACGGACGGATCGCATTTTTGTTTGCTATCATATGTAATACTATTGAGTATCGCATATTATCCGCATCGGAAGGATCGCATAAACGGAATTGCGGAATCACATCGTCGAAACACCATCAAATCCGTGAGATGCGGTGTGTGTTGATGACGTCATCACCGGTATGAACTTGCAAAACGTAAAACGCTGCAAGTTTGACTGAAATGTTGGTACAGTTTATAAGCAGTTGAATATTTGAGTAATTCAAACACTAGATTAAGAAGTTAGTAATAACGAAAGCAAAAATGGATGATGCTACCCTAATTTCTGTGATTCAACATTATGAAGAATTGTACAGTTTAAAACATTCGCAATATTCTGTTTTGCAAAGAAGGCAAAATATATGGGAAGAAATTGCAAAAATAATGAATTAAAAACAATTCTTCTTCTGAATTCATTTCGTTTCTAGGTGAAAACTGCGGCTGTAATAACGGGACTGCGTACCTAAATAGTAAGAGTTACAACAAAATAAAATCCGTTTCGTCTCGACTTTTTGCAAATAGTATGCGATGTAGCCAAATAAAATGCGATCCGTCCGTTCCGTCCGTTCCGTGCGATGCGAATAGTATGATCGCATTTTTGTTTGCTACCTTATGTAATACTATTGAGTATCGCATATTATCGGCATCGAAAGGATCGCATGAACGGAATTGCGGAATCACATCGTCGAAACACCATCAAATCCGTGAGATGCGGTGTGTGTTGATGACGTCATTTGCTTTTCCGTATAGTATGCGACCTGTATGAACTTGCAAAACGTAAAGCGCTGCAAGTTTGACTGAAATTTTGGTACAGTTTATAAGCAGTTGAATAGCTGAATTATTAAAACACTAGATTTAAGTTAGTAACAACGACAGCAAAAATGGATGATGTTACCCTAATTTCTGTGATACAACATTACGAAGAAATATACAATTTAAAACATCCGCAATATTCTGTTTTGCAAATGTAAGCAACCGCACGAAATACGACTAATGTGTCCAATAACCCAAATATTGTTGTATGTTGGTTCTAAGTTTTATGAGTGCTTAACTGTTTTAAGGCGCTGTCGAAGCAGACGGTGAGATCATGTGTGTATGTAAACATTTTTGGGAATATGGTTAGATATAGGGATTCAGTTGGAATCTGGGCTGTAGCAAGGTGGTGTAACGACGTTTTAAGTAGTACAGTGTTCTGAATAAATTTAGTGTGTTTTATTTACTTTTCATTTTAATTAATTAATTACCCTTTACACAAAGAAGGCAAAATATTGCTATGTTACTAAAATAGCGGTATTGACAACCTTAGTGTATGTAAAGTATTGTTAGTTTTATGAATACTGTTAGGTGGCTGGCGAGTCGAGGGATACCAAGTAAGGGTATTTATTCCAACGTAGGTGTTGGACGAATGAAAAGAACCCTGGAGCTCGATTGGCCAAACACTGGGTTGTTGGGGGAGAAAAAAAAGGGAATGTTTTAGGTTTGTAAATAAAAATGTAAAGCTGCGGAGGTGAAAATTATTCACAGTAATCCGAGCTAATCTTTAAATTCACAATTAAATATATAAAATGTTAAGATTGGATTGGAATGAGTTTGGAATAATTGTAACCTTATAAAAGTAGTAAAAAGTGGACGATAAATGAACTGGTAATCTTTCATTTGGGATGTAATCAGAGTCAAAGACAGCAAACTACGAAGGAGTGGTAATATAATAAACCCAGCAATTGAGATAAACTTTTATGAGAGCTAGCCGGATGCAAGGTGAAGTTATTTTAAGTAACTGAAGTTAAGGTTGAATTAGAAGTGTACGTTGCTGTCCGTACATAGCAATATATGGGAAGAAATTGCAAAAATAATGAAGCAGTCAGGTAAAAATTAAATAAATCTTTAAGTATTGTTTCTCTAAGTATCGAGTTGCGTTTGAAATGCGTTCAGACACTCTGTAATGTTTGCTTTAGTTTAAAATATAGCAACACTATATTTAGCGAAACTGTGACATATTACATATATACTAATTAATAAATCCTTATCATTCAATAGGTTTCATGTAAATATATGTGAAATTATTGCTTCTCCAACTTGACTGTTTCGCTTCATTATTAACAAAACTAAAAACGCATGTAAATATAAAAAATGAGTTTATTTATATTTGCTGTTATTTTATATAAAATTTATGCATTCACGATTGGTAATTGTGTTCCTTCTCGCACTCGTCTGTATTGCCAACTTACAGCACCTTGTGGTGAATTGAAGTAATCTTTAAAACGATCTCTGGTTTCTATTCCACTAGCAGCTTGTGCACCTCCGATTCTATTGAAATTTCTAAGACCTTTAGCTTCACCAATATTGTAGTTCAAATCCGTTTCGGTCCAGTAACAGGCATCATCTCGGAGATAATTAAGCAAGGACAACAGTCGTTATATGTTCGGGTGAAAGCGATAATCTGCGTTCAAAAATCCTAAATTTTCTAGCTAGTATTCCAAAACTATTTTGTACAGTATTACGAGCCCTACTGAGTCGATAATTAAATATTTTCTTTGCTTCATCGCCTTGTATTTGCTTCCCAGGATATAGTTGCATTAGATTTTTTCCTAAAGGAAATGCTTCATCTCCAATAATAACGTGGGGTAATTTTTCGTTAGTATTTGGTAGTTCCTTTTCTGGAGGAATGCTTAATGTCTGGTTTTTTAAAGCTTTCCCTAGTGGAGAGTTGTTAAATATGCCACTATCAGAATTTTTCCCAAATGCGCCCACATCAATTGAGATGAAACGATAATTTGCATCAACCAAAGCGAGAAGTACTACGCTAAATATTTTCTTGTAGCAAAAATAATTAGATCCGCTGTGAGGCGGAGCTTGAATGAGTTTGTGTTTCCCATCTATGGCTCCAAGTGCATTGGGAAAATTCCACTTCTGGTAAAACTCATTAGAAATACGATTCCAAGTCTCAACTTTAGGAACAGGCATCACTTTTGGTTGTAAAATTGTCCAAATAGCTTCACATGTTGAATACACTATATCACGAACTGTAGATTCTCCAAGCCGATAACTGAATGACAAGGATTTAAAAGAATTTCCGGTGGCCAATCTGAAACAATAAAATATTTTTATTTTTAGCTAATACTTGTAGAGAACGGTGGACAAGAATTCGGGATAATCATAGAAGGGCGCTCAAACTCAGGCAAACGAAGACTGGTCAAGCGGCATTAAATATAAAGCCGCTAAAATTTGAAAAAGAATTAACATATTTGGTGCCATATTTGATCGATGAAGAACAAAGAGTATGCAATGTTCCGTCTTCCCCACCCGCAAGCGACAATGAAGCAAACGTCGAAAACGATGAACAACAGGTTATTGACGAAGATGAAGTTTTGGCGTCTTCTTCGGAACCTCGTACTTCAGCAGATCACAATCTAAATGCAGCAACTGCAACTTCACGGGCATCCACGCCACTCTCTACAAACGGATCACAAAACCGAAAACGCTCTGCCGCCTCCACGGAATCCATGTCTGTTGCTGCAGTTCTAAAAGAATACATCGACAAACAAAAACCATCTTCTGATCCGCTTACAGCCTTTTCGTCACAATGGCGGAAACAGTTCACAATTTTCCTTTGGCGGAACAGATTCAAATAAAAAGACAAAATATTCAACATTGTTAATGACGCAGAAAGCAGAATTGCAATGACATCCTCCGTCACCGTGAATGCTACAGCACAAAACTTCTATAATCAGGCAAGTTCGTCTTTGGTAAGCAACGAACCTCTAGAGCAGTGATTCTCAACCTGTGGTCCGCGGACCACTTGTGGTTTAATTGATTTTATATCGATACCCAATTTCTGTTACATATATGAACTGTGAATGGCTGCCAAAAAAACAATATTCTCATGAATCATTTAAAAACGACCTATGTAACTGTTGTGGAAATATTAATTCTATCGTATGTGGTCCGCCTAGGATTCTGAAGGGTACTAAGTGGTCCCCAGTAGTGAAAAGGTTGAGAACCACTGCTCTAGAGGTTAGTGGTTACAGTGGTTATAGCATGACGCACCCGGAGTTAAACGACGATAATGACACCACTTTGGCAGATATTTCAAACTGCAGACGAAATTATTAGACAGTATGTTCATGTTTATTATACTTTGGAATAATGTTTTATTTTTATTGTTTATTATTTTAGTGATCTTGTTACTTACGTTTCTATTCTATTTAAAAATAAATTATTTATTTTTTAATATACACATCAATGTTTTACTTACCTTAAGCAAACTACTAATCGTTCTTTAGGTCCGACACATTCCCCAAAAGACGTATTCTTTTTCTGTATAGGCAAGGTTAAAATATTCAGCAAATAACAAAACTTTTCGTATGTCATTCTGAAATAGTTAAAAAACTTTGCATCGTCTTCTACAAGCTGTTTAAATAGAGTATGAAATTCACCATGTAACAGTCTTCCCATATTTATAGGATGAACGGAAAAAAGCCTTTTACGTTTTCGGAGCTTTTCTTCTTTTTCTTCTTCTTCGAGCAAAGCTGCCACTAAAAACAATTCTTCTTCTGAATTCATTTCGTTTCTAAGTGAAAGCTGAATAGTATGCGATGTAGCCTAATAAAATGCGATCCGTCCGTCCCGTCCGTTCCGTGCGCTGCGAATAGTATGCGCATACTATTCGCATCGCACGGAACGGACGGAACCGACGGATTGCATTTTTGTTTGCTATCATATGTAATACTGTTGACTGTTGAGTATCGCATATTATTCGCATCGGAAGAATTGCATAAGCGGAATTGCGGAATCACATTGTCGAAACACCATCAACTCCGTGAGATGCGGTGTGTGTTGATGACGTCATCACCTCTATGAACTTGCAAAACGTAAAGCGCTGCAAGTTTGACTGAAATGTTGGTACAGTTTATAAGCAGTTGAATATCTGAGTAATTAAAACACTAGATTAATAAGTTAGTAATAACGAAAGCAAAAGTGGTTGATGTTGTCAGGCAAAAATTAAATAAAAACTTTAAGTATTGTTTCTCTAAGTATCGAGTTGCGTTTGAAATGCGTTTAGACACTCTGTAATGTTTGCTTTATAGTTTTAAATACAGCAACACCATATTAAGCGACGGAAAAACGCCTTTTACGTTTTCGGAGCTTTTCTTCTTTTTCTTCTTCTTCGAGCAAAGCTGCTCTAAAAAACAATCCTTCTTCTGAATTAATTTCGTTTCAAGGTGAAAATTACGGCTGTAATAACGGTACTGTGTAAATAGTAAGCGTTTCAACAACATAAAATCCTTTAATACCTGTACTTGTAATACAGTGTTATCTTAGCCTGTATAAGTATTAGCTTACATAATCACGGGAGTTTCACTTGATATACAGAGTAAGTCAGCCTGAGCGGTAATAGTGCGTTTTATTCGGGTTTAACGGCGATTTTGACTTCTGAGGTGCGCTATAGGCCGCTGGAAGGCCTTTCACGTCTAGGGTGTATGACGCGGCTTGAGGGTGCTTGTTGGGGAAAGAAAAAAGCAGTATTTTTACTTTAGCTCGAAGATATTATTTGTTAGATGCTATATTAAGGGAATGCGTGCTGGTAATTGTGTACCGATATAGGAAACAAACACACAAGTACTTTAATGTTGTTAATTTGGGTTTATGCTGACCTTAAATATCGTTGCTGCAAATGGACTTATTATTTATTGTTTCCTATCATTGTATTCTTTAAGTAACAAATTAAGTAAGTAATAAACTTGGGGTCCGACTAACCGATCGACATCTGAGTTAATGGTAGTGTATTATTTTTTACAAGTCGGTGGCGCCCTTTCAGGTAATTAACGTAAAGTTAATTAGTGTTTTTATCCAAGCAAAGCAGAGAACCGCCCATCTTCGATTGAGGTTCCGGGAGCCTATCATTAACCGTATATTTACTTACTTAGTGTGGAGAAATTTCCTTTGGAAATTATTGTCAGGCGTCACAAATGGCCGACGTCCGGTTTCCTAAAAACTGACATAAAAATTGAATTTTTAAATAGCACACCCTGTATGTTATTTCATATTTAGATTCTACGGGTCAAAATACATATGACACAAGTGTCAAAAGTCCTTAAAAAACTGCTGTGGACTAATTTAATCATCAATTAATTGAAAACAATTTGCATTTTTGGTAAAATACTACTTTTTAGGTAGTGTTAATCACCTTCCGAGTAGTTTGAGACAAGTAGCACCACTCTAGCAAAAAAACAAAATCAAAAATTTTTTTGTACAACCGCAATGACGTTTGGCATTTGTGTCGCATGTATTTTGACTCGTAGAATCCAAATATGAAATAATATACAGAGTGCGCTATTTAAAAATTCAATTTTTAGGTCATTTTCAAGGAAACCGGCAGTCGGCCATTTTGGATTTTCCTGCCACTTAATTCGAAATAATTTCTGGTATAACCACCCCAAATTTAAGAAAAATCCGTTCTGAAGATATAAGCTTGGCCCTATCTGCTGGGCCACCCGGTATGCAAACCCAAGGAAATTATTTATATGTTTTCAAGAAATTTGTTCTCAAGTTAATCCGTCTAGTTTTATATGTTTTGTGAAATCTGTAACAAAGTAAACGTTCTGTTTTAGTTTCCCAAATAAAAACGAGGACTTGCCACCTCTGGATATAGAATCTGCCTCTCCTTTGCCGTCAAGTGAACAGCAATTGGGCAATCGCATTGTAAACATAAAGGATTTTACCCAGCAGTGTAGACAGTTAGCATTGCATGATGTAAAATGTACAATGGGTAAAATGGAGTACAAAAATGAACGTAGAACCGGTATGGTTTCTTGTTTTCATTATTACTGTAAAACTTGTGAAAAAACCACAAAGATCTATTCTCATGCACCAGAATCAGCAGTGAACATCGATAAAATGTTTGTGTGGGGAGTCAATGCTACTGGAATTGGTTACTCTCAAACTGATGAATTTTTCAGCACGATGGATATTCCCATTATGAGTAATCAATATTTTAGGAAAATCGAAAAAACGGTAGGAGAAAATTGGAAAGAAGTTCTTCAAAGACAAATGTTGGAAGCGGGAAAAGAAAAAAGCCGCCAAGCAATTCAAGCAGGAGATATTGAGCACGGAATTCCATTTCTTGCAGTTATAATTGACGGTGGCTGGGCTAAACGGTCATATGCACATGGTTTTAGTTCGGGAGTGTCGAGAGTGGCCGTTATAATCGGGAAAAGAACAGGAAAGCTTTTATTTTTGGGAGTTCGTAACAAATTTTGCAGTGTTTGTTCTTCAGAATCAGATGTAGGCAGCGTAAAACCTCACGTGTGCTATAAAAATTACAGCGGCGCTTCAACTGCTATGGAACAAGACATAATAATTGAAAGGTTCAACAGGAGTGTCAAAGACCACGGTGTACGCTACAAATACGTAATCGGGGACGGGGATTCGAGCGTTTATGCCCGTATTATTGAACGAGTCACATACCTATGGGCGGTTTGTTGTAAAACTTGAGTGTGCAAACCATATTACCAGATGCTACACATCTGAATTACATAAAATTTCACTTAAGACAATACACGAAATTGAAACACGGAAAATTTTAAAATCCCACATTCCTCGTTTGAGTATGGCAGTCCGTTCTGCTATATCCAACAACTCCAAAGCAGGGGCAAGTGTACAACAACTTCATGAAGATTTAAAGAACGGACCGTACCATGTATTTGGAGACCATTCACATTGCCGAATGGAATACTGTAAGCGAAAAAACGCAAATGAAACCAATTACAGAGTGTTACTAAAACAAAACCAAATTTTCACGGAAATATGTTCCGCATTAGATTACGTTGTACATAAGGCCGATCGTTTGGTTACTAATGCTACTACTAGCTTTGCAGAAAGGTACATGTCGCTTGTTTCCCAATTTTCCGGAGGTAAAAGGATCAATTTTTGCAAAAGAGAATCATATTTCAGACGATGTGTAGGTGCTGCGCTGTCGTTTAATAATGGGCCCTCTTGGCACAACTGTCTTAATAAAACAGCGAAGGGTACCCATTTTTCAGCATTTAACAACAGAAAACAAAAACAAAACGAATTAAGGAGAACTCGGAGGAAGAAAGATACGTACAAACGCGCAGCTACCACTAATGGCGATATGGATTACGGGCCTGATGCCGCTAAGCCCGATGTAGACGAGAAAATGTTTGAACAAGAAAAACAAGGATTTTTATTAGATATGCACAATGACGTGGCTGAAAGAAGCTCTATCGAAATAAGAACAAGAGGCCAACATCAAAACTTGGAATCGAAGACAGCTCGACGCAACCGACTTACTGCATCTAATTTCGGAAAAGTTTGTTAACGTTTAGAAACAACTTCTTGTCATTGTGCAGTAATGGAAATGTTGTACAAGAGCAACAGGGAGCTGCACAGTCCTGCAATTGTTAACGGGCGAATCAACGAGAAGAGGGCGATAAAGTTGTATGAACAAACAACACAAAAAAAAGTGACATCATGTGGTTTATTTATCGACAAAGATTGTTTTTTTAGCTACTTTTCCAGACGGACTTCTTGAAGGCGGAGGCAGCATCGAAGTCAAATGCTTATATTCCACGCAGGATCAAACTATAGAGAAAGCAATAAAGAAAAACCCCAACAATAACTTATGTGTCTATTATGTGGAGGGGAAGCTTACTTTGATGAAGAAACACAATTATTTTTACCAAATTCAAGGGCAGTTACATATTGCAAACGCATCGTATTGTGATCTCATTCTTTACACAGAGATGGATATACAAATTATAAGAGTAGAGGACACAGAATTTTGGCTGAAAAATATGGTTCCTAAATTGAGAGATTTTTTTACGGTTGTATGTTACCGGAATTAGTCGATCCACGCGTGCCACGGGGGATGAAAATTCGAGATCCACAAAGCATTATCATAGCCCAAGAAAAAAAAAAGGAAAAACAAAGAGAGGTTCGTCAGTGACCTATTAATAAGCAACTAGGTTTATTAAGTAGTAGATACATATAATATTATAAGTTGATGCTGTATGCAAAAACAGCTGTATTTCCTAATGTTTCAATTTAATGTTATTCGTTTTTGTACAGTCAGTTTTTTTAAGACTAGCAATAGGATTTTACATGTTACTATTTCAACCACTTGTTAACTTTTATTTATGTCAAAATTATAAAGCTTTGCGCTATTTTTAGATCAAATATTAATGTTGGTTAGTCATTTACATTATTTTATGATAAATGACTAGCACCAATAGTTTTGGCAGTCAAGGTCATCACCATGTTCTCTCCCAACCTGATTTTGCTTGAATGTTGGCCGTCAGCAGTTCCACCGTCAAGGTCATCTCTACTATCTCCCCCACCTCTGACCGTAGATTGAAAGCTAACCGCAGCAAGTTGCCCCCCCCCCAAGTTTTTTCGCCACCGAACTTTCAAAGTGAAAACATGTTGTTCCGCGTCATGTACAACGAGTTTGTGCGTGTTTTGTGTGTGTTCATCTGACGTTGATTCCCACGCATCACTTCATTGCGATTTCGCAACAGTTGGAGAAGATTGTTCTTCAGTTTCTCGGTGATGAAGAGTATTTCTTCTTCACCTCTCTTCAGGAGTTAGGACGAGCCCTTACCAGAAGGGATCAAGGTGAGAAAATTTACACGGCTGAAAGTTGCACCAATTCGCATGTAAATCGAGAAAATGGACACCATCTTCGAGGTGGAGACGGTCCTGCACGACGCCTAGGTGGCACCTTCCTCGGCTATGTACACGGCAGCGGCATCTTAGTTTAGTAGTTTGCTTAATTCGTAATTTTAGTAATAATACCTTCATTGTAAATGGTTAAATAAAATAAAGTATTATCTATTATGGGCTTGCTTATATTTTAATTTAATAAAGTTGTCATACCCTTTCCAAAAATAATTAGTAAATAATTAAATGAAATAAATTATACTTGCTTCATTTAAATTCAATAAAGTTGCAGATTACACAATATGTCGTAGGTATATACTTTCCAAAAATAATTTGTAAATAGTTAAATAAAATAAATTATACTTACTTTATTTAACTTCAACAAAGTTGCTAAGTACAAAATATATCGTGTATATACTTACCAAAAACAAATTGTAAATAGATAAATGTAATAAATAATTTTAACTACTCATAAAGTGTAAAATTGGCTACTACGTGCCAATATGACATAAAATCTTTGCAGTTCCAGTCAGGTCTAACGATGCCAGAATTTCTCAATTGCTGAGGTGTGCGATTTTTCTTTCAGGTGTTCTCAGTAATTGGAATAAAGCGTTCTTGTTTTCCAAGTTTAATCGGCTTGCAGCATGTTACGGGCTAAACGAGCTTTTTCGTCGACCCGCAACAGGATAGATGGAAAAAGCCTTGCAGCTTAGCTCAGAGGAGTCGGGGGGATTCACGGAAATCGCTTACAGGAGGGAATCTTCCTAGTTTTTTACAGAGTAGGTGAAAATTAGTGGGCGCCACGTTCCAATTACACCTGATTGTAGGTCCTCGTGGAAGGCCGAGAAGCCAACAGCTTACGGGAATGGAACTCACCTTTATTGTGCCTTCCTTCTGTTTATAAAGCTTGCAAAATTCATGCACTCACAAATACAACAAACACAATAATAACAGAGGCCGTGAATTTTAAAGCACATATAATCAAACTATTACAAATGACACAATGCAAAAAAAGGACAGCAAATGATGATCTCGTAGTTTAATAATACAAACTGTTGATTTGAACGTTCAAGAAACAAACCCGCCGCGGCTGGCGTACGATATTTACCTTCTTCAAACAACTACGTGGTCAGAGCCGTCGAGTTCGCAAGCATAACACAATATAAAAAAACTACTCTTTACAATTAGTAGTGCAAACAAAGACAATCGGCGACTGAAGGTCGCTTCTTGTTTAAAACAAAAACGGTTCAATTACGTTGAATTTTGCAAATTAGCGCGTAGAAGGTTTCTTTTCACAACACACAAAAAAAACTGGTTCTTTACCTTAGCTTCCGATGAATGGGATAGAGAGATAGGCACAATTTCGTTCACAAGATGCGGGAAAATCTGCAGGCATTGAAGACTGGATGGAATGGAGTCAATATGAAGGGTCAAAACTTCGATGCGTTCGTCGCACCGACGGTACTACCAGAGGGACAGGAACTGGGGTCGATATTAATCCGCCAAAGGCGATCGGCAATTTAATAATAAATTGCCTTTCCAGGGATAAAATCCAATGTGTTTCTATAAATCTGACATTTGTCGATAGTTCTGTTTTCCACGGTCAAACAGCGAAACGAAAATCACACATGATGGACACCCATCGAAAACCCAAGCCGCCCCTGCAGCACTCGACTTATTTACGGCCCCCCGCAGATGGAATTGGGTTAGACCGGAGTCGGCGAAGGTGTAAAATCGACTGAAGACCTGAACACGCCCCGAACATGTGTGGATCGAAAATAATACTCCACCTTGAAAAATCCAGAGTTAGGTGCAGACAAAATATGAATCGGCAATTTCGGTTTATAATGGGAAACTTCAAGGCTTTGCGGAATCGGCCCCCTCAAAACTCAATCTTAAAAGAAAAATATAAAAAAAATGTACTCGGCATAAGAAGATGGCAATTAAATGAAGCCTATTAAAATAACGCTTTTAGTCCCTATGAAGCAGCAATTAAAGTACGACATTAATTCAAATGGAGCGGCAAATTTTAATGAACATAACAAGGATTCTTCTTTAATAAATCGACGTTAAATCACTCTGCACAAATATTACCAACGGCCAACATTTTGCCAACGCAAATAGCTACCTATCTATCTTTTATGCGACACCTTCATAAATCCTTCTTCAACGTCATCCCTACCTATACCTACCCCAGCTCGCGAGCATCAGTTTTCTTAGTGCGCTCGAGTCGTCAACATGTTATTCTTGTACGATGCAGATTAGGCCGTCGTTTATCATGTTTCTGAAGATGCGGATGCGTTTTCATAATTTCCATGAACTGCCCGCTGTTAATCCAGAACTGAGCTTCGCATTCTTCAGCGTTTCTCATCCCGTCAATACTATATTAAACAATTGTTTTCAAGAAGAGTTTGGAGTCTTTCACTACGATGAATTACATCTATGTACCAACAATCCAACCTTCGGATTTGCTCCGACCGTTTTACTGCACTACATAACTTATCACATCGTGTCAATACTTTCGAGGGATTTGGAAAGTTGCATATTGGAAATAACGTAGACGTAAAAGAAACTGGCTAGATCACTGTTGTCCAACACGCGTCTCGCGGCAAGTATTAATGTGGCCCACAAGAAAATGAAGACGTAATGATTTCAAATGCTCTTTAGTTCAATTGTTATTTTTTACAATAAATATACGTATTGTACACCATTTGTAAAATTAAATTATATAATAAACAACGGTCTTGAAATTCAAGAGAAGGGGAGTGGATCCAGAACAACAACCTTGACTTTATGATTAAGTGGTTGGGTGACCTTCATCTTCAGGGTCAAGGCGAAGTAGTGGGGTGGATTCAGAACTGTTCAAAATACCTTATTACCAAAAAAGACAGCTGTGTGTATGAAGTGTCGAATGGCATCACATTACCATATTATGGAAAATAATGATGCAAAGAGCAAAGAACTATTGTGGTTTAAGATAACGCAGCTGCCTAATATTTTATAGCGAGAGCATTCTGAAACACCAAAAAAGAAGCGGCGCAGGAAGTTTCGAACAGTACCATCATTAGCATATTATGAACAATATTTTTGAGTGTAGAACTGGTGTGGAACGGTTTCAGATGACGCATCTACCTAATATTTTATAAGAGAGCGTTATGAAACACAGGAAAGACGGCTGTGCATTAAATTTCGAATAGCATATTATGAAAAATATTTTTGAACTTATAATTGTCGTGGAACGGTTTTGATAACGGAGCTGCCTAATATTTTATACGGAGAGCGTTCCTAAACATCGAGAAGGACGGCTATTCATGAAATTTCGAGTAGCATTAGCATTCGCATATTATAATAGGTAATTTTTTTAGCATATAACTGTTCTGCAACGATGTCAAATAGGGGAGCTGCTTATATACCCGCCGTAAGCTATAGATTTTGATAAATAATAAAGAGATCAGGTTTGTAAGGTTGGTAACTTTTTGGACATGTTTATATTCTACTTAAGTAAAGTATTGAGACACATGATATCGTTGTTTGGTATATTAAAAAAGTAGGCTTCAAATCGTCATGGAGACAAAAAGTTCTGGCGTCATAAAATATTTCAATGTCGTGCATTACCTGATTGGTCATCTGGACTATACAAAATTTTTATGTAGTATTAGCTGGGAAACACCCATCTAACAGTTGCGCTAGTCATTTGAAGAGCATTGCAGTTCTAAAATGTTGAGTGTTTTCCCCTAAATGTTGCGAACCTTAAGCTAACACATAGGGAATTGTGCAAATTCGCTCTTTATCGTGTTTTGTTTTAGTGGTAATCAAGTTCGTCAAAATGTTTGCTGATATCAGTCACCAACTTCACACAAATAATATCAAATAGATAATGTACAACCATTCGCGTAAATATATACAATACTTCGTGGACCACTGTGGGAAGGCAGTTTTGCAAGGTACTTGGCATTTAAAACTTCACGTGCGTTAAGAAATGTTCCCGTGCGTTGAAAGAAGACAACCGCATTTACGCTGGTCTTAACAAAGAATTTATACACGTCAGCTCCAAACAGGCAAGATACAAAACGAAAAGCGGATTATCATTTGTTACGTACATTGCTTTAAGATTGGGTAGAAATAAAACAGAGTTCCTCAAACTTTATAAATCCGTACCTACCTCATAGGATTTTTTTTGTTTGTTTTAATTAATTAAATTATAGTATAATTATTGTAGTACTAAAATTAGTTTTAATACGAAACGTATTAATTCCAGACTATAACAATTCCAAAGAAAAATTCTAGTAGCAGATTATAGTTTTTATATTAAAAATCAGAAATTTAATTTCAGAATTATACGAAAAACACAGTTTTTAATTTTTTGTAACTAAATCCATAAATTCCTTTAATTAAACACACATTAGTTAATTGCACACTTACACAAATTAATACATGTATAAAGCATAAAAACAATCCTGTCAGCTTGTACGATTTTCCCCTTTGTAAAAATCCACGTTTCATCCAAGAACACTAATTGTCTTTTTAAACCCACAGCATTTTGTTTATATTTTTATAAAAACTCCTACCTACCTACTATTAACAACTTTAGATGTTAAATGACTATAGAACATAATTGATTAATAATTGATATTTAATACCATCGTAAACTTCAAATTTCTTTGTATATATGTCCTAATTTAGCTAGAAATGCTTTTCATAAGGTCGCCCAAGGCAATTGAATATTTTAAATAATTAGAACGTGTAGGGCCCCTTCAGTTATTAACTTGTTGAGAACTGCAGGTTTCCGTTTGGATAGATTTTAACTTACACCGTACGAAAATGCCTTCGGCTAGAACTGCCTTCCCAAAGTGGTCCCGACTATATATATACCATAACTTCGCCGGCGCAATAAACACACACAGACGACGCTACAACCATGCATCTGAGCTTGATATAGCAGCATATATTCACATAGTAGATACATAAAATGGTAAAACAGGCCCCAGCGTGGGGATAATCGCATAGCTATCAGTTAATAGATTCTCAAACGCTATTAATAAGTTATCACACCAAAATTCGCGAAGCTGACGCGAAGCTTAAAACATTATGTTGAGGTAACTGCCTTCGTGAGCATTTATTACCCTACCCTCCTCGTTTATCCTAAGCACTCCAAGAACTCCTTGGCTCTTGTCTAATTTTATATCTACCATCTTGTTGTGAACCATAGAAATTACCCATATATTTCCAAATTTTTATTTTTTAGCTCACATTTAAGTATTACTCACATTAGTAAAGACGATAGTCTAACAATAATATTAATTATATTATTATAATTAATTAATAATAATTTTTTAGCGCAGAAAATATTTTTCAAGCGTGTTTAATGCTATACATTTCATAAAATAACCATTATAGCTTTTATGTGGTAGAAATATTTTCAAAAGGTAATTCAAACAAGCATTTTGTTTAAATAAAGTTGTTGCTAGGCTATCAATTAAATTACAAATGCTTAACGCCACAGCTTTCTAGATAAGACAATTTTCTAATAAATGGTGCAAAATTACTGTCGGTAGTCATAGTCACCTCCACTGATTCCTTGGGGTACATACTTGTTCGCTCCGGCGGTCATCTCTTAATCCGCCCTCTTAAAAGGGTCGTAGCTAAGTTAGCTACCGATTCAATTTCTGGGGAAATGGTAATTACTAATAAGGGTGGCTTATGCAACTTTTTAATTTTACGGTCTGTATTTATCAGTCAGTTGAAGCTCGTATGTATACGAAGAAAGTTGATCAATCACCTGTGTTTAGTCTATTTCTGTATAGTATGGATTTGTTAGAAGCGTCTGAAATGTTAAGCGAAAAAGGCAAGCCAATGTTGGTTATTAATAATTATAAATATAATTTTCATAAAGTGCTCGCTGGGAACGTGAAACGCTGGCAGTGCATACAACGTGGGTGTAAAACGTACATTATAACATTGTATTTATGTAACACTGTGATTGAGTGTAGTGGGAATCACAACCACCAGAGCAGTGTACTGTCTATTTTAAATAGACAGAAATTAAGTAACTGTTTAAAAAGACGTGCAATGAATGATATATACGTGGAAAACCTATGAAACTTTTACATAAAGAATTAAATAAGAAAAATGTCGATACACTAACTGTAAATGATGTGCACTTAGTTAGGAAAAACATCTATAACGGCAGGAAGCAAGTTCTACCGCAAATCCCTAGTTCAGTGTAAGAAGTACATGTTGCACTGAATGCAATAAAAGTGTTGACCAATCAAAATGAGTTGTTTTTGCTGAAGAATGACTCGGTTGCAAATTATGTAGCCTTTTCGTGTACGTCGAATTTAATTTTTTTAAGTAAATTGCAAACAATTTATGTGGATGGGACATTTAAGTGTTGTTCAAAATATTTCTATCAATTATTTACTATCCATGGTGTTCAAAATAATAATAATAATAATAATAATAAACTGTCTTTATTGATTAAGATACACCAGAGAAAAATAAACAAATTCTTTGATAACTAGGGCGAAGTTCAGTTTATGGAGAAATAATAATCCATAAACTGCTCTCCCACTTAACCCTAGAGGAAGGAAAAGACGGAAATAATAAAAAGAGAGAGAGAGAGAAGAGGATGAATGAGAAAGAAGAAGAGAATAATGAAGATGTAGGTAAGGGGAAGAAAATGAAAACGATGAGTGTATGACAATACACAGCGAAAGAGGAGAACTGCACATCAATCCATTTTAGAATTCATTAACTACTGCGTTGCAAGAAGTAATCTCCCGAGCTGAGATCGAAACCTGGGCAGAGGTAGTGACTTGAGATGCAAGGGTAAATTGTTATAATTGTGAGCTATTTGGTAAGAGAAACTTCGCTTACCTAGTTCAGTATAATGCATAGGAATACTTATATTGCCCCTGAATCTCAAATTTAGATTATGTACATCGGTTCGAAATCTGATTTTATTATACAGATACGGCGGGGTTTTGGTAAGTAGAATTTTATGATAAAGACATGAAGCATGTAAAGAGCGCCTATTAAACATGTTTAACCAAGAAACCTCTATTAGTTTGTGTGTAATTCTTTCGTATTTTCGTATACCAAATATTAGTCGTAAACATGCATTCTGGAGTTTCTGCAACCTGGCAGTATCTCGAGAGTCCAGGCAGGAACCATAAACAACGTCACAATAATCAACTTTTGATAAAACTAGGCTATTGCATAATACAACTTTAATTTCTTTGCTCAAAACATGTCGGTTATAGAAAATTTGTCTGAGGTTACAGTAGGCACTTTGTAAACATTTTGACACGTGCTGCTTGAAGCGCAACGCAGAGTCGAGGGTTAGTCCCAGGTTTTTAGCCGTTTCATGTACAGGGAGAATGCTATCCTCTATTCTAATTACTACCTCCTTCGCGGCCCGGCTTACATCATTCCTTC
>JABXWE010016821.1:0-22033 GCA_014611495.1 Limonius californicus | reverse complement strand
GGTGGTACGCGTACCACAGTTTGAGAACCGTTGGTTTAGCTCATTGTCAGACAGTCAATGGTCAACAATTTGAACACCTACTTAAATGAGTAGCCTCTCCTTGTTTTAGTTAGATTTGATTATTCAAGAGTACTTTGTTCGTTTTTTTAGATATCTTTGTTATTATTGAAAACAAAAATAGCAAATGGTATATCAATGAACTCAATGAAAAATTCCCTATCGAATGTTATAAAAATAGATAGGATGTTCCATTTGAAATAATGAAGTTGACAGGAATGTCGGAAAAACTGAAAACGTGGCAACACTGGCGATATTTTTCGAATCCGCCATATTTTGAAATCACCCTGTACGAAAATTCCTAAAAATCTAACGAATGGTCACCGAGATATATGGATTGTTCCGCACATTTGATTAACTCTGTGTAATTAACACATAAATGCCTACTCTTGTAGTGTAGAGTTGGAAAAGTGTAAGAAGTAAGTACATGACGACTCACAGAAATTTGATCGCCAAGCTGCAACCAGCTGATCAGCAGTGGTGTAGGTTTTGTTGTAATGTTGGGGTACTTATGCATCATAAAATTCAAAATTTTCCAATAATAAAATTATAGATTTAGAATATTTTGTAGATCAATTATAAAATAAATTACATTATACATTTAAAATAATAGGCATTAATTGGCCGCAAAACGAGCGAACTACAAGGGCTACGTTAAAGCGCGGATTCCACATGCAACGCCACTGAATTCCAACCTCCCCTAAAATCTCAATATGGATTCGTCTGGAAGAAAACTCGTTTCTGCGCATTGTGTGCTTCTTACAATTCTCCAGCTCTATCGCATAACCGATTTTATCAAATATTTTTTCTAAATATTTTTCGAACTAAATCCAATAACCACACAAATAAGTGTTATTATGTTGCTGTTAACAAATTTTTGTTTTCGCAACGGTGCCGTATTCCAAAGCACTAAAAAGCGGTACCAGGTATTATTTGGCTTTGAATTAAGATGCTTTCGCCTCCAACACATGTCTAAATGATGCACATGGAAGAAGGATGCAAATTGTTATTAGTTATTAGAGAGTTCGTCGATTGCCTAACATTAGACATTCTAATAATATCCACTAAAATTATGGCCATGCCAGATTATTTTTTTAAGTTTATACTACAACTGCTAGCCCTACTCAAGCAGTCAGTTGATACCTACAACGAGAAGCGACTGACAACTACGTTAGTGTAGTTATTCTACTAAAGTTTTAATTTAAAAGTGAGTTAAATACGTTGCCCGGACGTTCCCGCATTTCCAGTAATAATATCTATACAACAGTATATTTGTATTAACAATTTGAACTCCCATCAGATCAAGATCAAAATGCTCACAAGTTATGAAACATCATTTATAGTATGAAATATCTTCTTCCCAATAATATTCTTAGTTTTCATTGCTAACTGAAGGACATTTTTTTTCCGACTATTTTTATAAAAGCGGGCCCAATAATGTTCGACAAACATGCAGAGGCGAGCGAAAGCATGTTTGTAGTTCAAGTAATAACACGCAGGCGTTGTGCGATTGAAAAATCGAAAAGGATATACATAATCCGAGCAGGTTAATAAATATTTAACAAATTGTGTCTGCCATAATTATTAAGTAAATTAATAACAAATATTTTCTTTGATTTATAACAGTTATTTTAACTCGTGGAGCTTACCCCTGCGCAGCACATTTCGTACATGTCTGACATGCCCTACCATTGAAAACCCCATACCCCACTACATTTAAGACACTACAAACACCTTGGAAAATTGCAGTGCTCAGGAATCGAACCTAAGTGACTTTAGTAGAATAATTCCGAAGTCGCTCGGCCACTACCAGGATCCCCTCGACAAACTGATTTTCGCCAAAACAAAATAATGAGTTCTGTTTCCACATATATTTCAATAATTTGCGGTAATGATATTCTTACTGCATATTTACCTTCTGAGTTAAAGTTTTGAGGTCAATAAAGTAAAAATTTTCATAAATCTGTAGAGCGCCTCGGGTTAAGTTTTTTGTAAATATACGAACACTCTCGTAGAGCTCTCAGAAAGCGCAAGAGATATTTCGAAAATTTCAGATATGCTCTATTTTTACAAAATATGTAGTTTATTTTTAAAAATTAATTTTGACATACTATAAGTCTACAGCTAGGAGCTATTAAACTGTTCAGGCCATATTAAATGAATGAACTGGTTTTTGAGTAAACGACCTCAAAAACGCAATTTAGTTTTTGTAAATCTAATCTAAAGATTGTAATTAATTTCTAAATGTTAAATTGAACCAGTCCTTTAGGCCCCATACAGTGCGATTCTATAGAAAATTAACAGTACCTAATTGACAATTACAGTTTTGTTGAGGTTTCCATAAACTTTTTAATTCATTCCGAGCTTTTTCCTTATACAATCAAGATTAGGATGTGACTTTGTTCAAACTACGTTATTTTAGTTTGGTGTTAATGTTGGTCTTAGATTTAAAATGTGCGTGATAGACGTCAACTAGAGTATTGAACAACATTTTGTAAAGCATCTCAAGCACTCTGCCGAATAATGTACTGAGGAAAGTTTATTTTTGGCGGGTGTAAAATAACTTTAAGATGAAATAAAACGTGGAAATGGATATTTAGTGCCCTACTAATAGCAGTGGAGCACCGTGCTCAATTTGTCACGATCGCCATACGCAACGTGAGATTTTAAGATTAATGATGTCCCAAGATTTCGCGAGTTGATGAGCAATGGCCAGTGAGGAAGAAAAGTGCTGGGCTGACAAAGGCGCTGCCCCTTTTACTGTCCGGACTGCGCTGAGACTCGTAAACAAGGGGAAAAGTTAGACAGTTCAGATGTCTTCACATTACTTCCCTAAAATTACAAATTAGAGGGCAACTTTTGTTATTAGTTGAAAACTTCGGCCCCAAGTTAGCTACGGAATATTATTTACTCAAAATTGCACACTCGTGAAGTTATCTCAAAGTACAAAAATTGAAGCAAACAATTATTTATGTAGGTGTGCACATATGAAAGAGGCGAAATCGAAGAGAACATAAGACCGAATAAAAAGGGGGAAATCCAGGAGATAAATTCAAACAAGAGGCACAATATTCAGAAAATAAAACATCATCTTCCAATATATAAAACCCATAAGAAAAAAGTATCGCTACGGTCGACAACATGTGGCAAAAAATGTGATACCATATTTTAGCTTCTCTCCGATATTAAAGTTCCAATGTGTCGTCCATACCTTAAAGAACACGTTACTATATCAATATTGCTCTTGTATATTGCATTTAAGCCACAAATTTAAATTCCTTTTCGTAAATCTCCGTAAATGGGAATTGGCCAAGCCCGTATCAGCCATTTTGTAAAAATAAAGTCGTTTTCTGCATCCATAATTATTGAGAATAGCTGTTTACATTTTTTACTGTAGTCGGTTATCATTTATCACCATGACCCGGAACGTGTGGGCAAGTTGATAAGATACAACAATGCCGGAGACAGAGGAAGTCTGTTAATCATTGTTAAAAGCTTAGCTCTACAGACGTTCACAACAACACAGATAATTTAATTTACACATAAATTGCTCAAGTTCTATTTTCAAACAAAAAACGGGAGCGACAAAGCAGCAAAGTTCGTAACCTCAATAACAAAGAGCTATTGCGCCCGCAATTTCAATTGCATACCTGCAGAAATATTTACCAAAGAGCGAGAAGTTCGATAAGATAACGCTAAACACAGCACCTCAAATATTAAGTCATGGCCTACTAATCGATAGCCGATAAGCAGCATTTTACAGTTTATTTTCCCCTATTCGTCACCCACATTAAGATAACAAATCGAATTTTAATTTCTAATCACGCGATAATTAAAAAAATCTAAAGCTCTGAAATGGGGAGGAATCTACAGGTTTTTGCATTGCTTGAAGCCAACACGCTACGTTTTCAAATAGGATTCCCCATATCCAAAAATTTGCACCCTGTCGAGATGCGTTTTAGAACATTTCGTTCCGGGGAGTTCAAGCAGTGCCTAAAAAGTTATTGCCGAATGAGTGAATTCGGATTCTGACGTACTAAAGAGAAAATGAACCTTAAAGTGATATAAAGATGTTACCCAACATTTTTCATTAGATATTTTAGTGACATTTAGGAAAATAAACGGATTATTTATTTTACTGAAATTTTAAAAGTATAAGGTAGCTCTTAATTTACTTGGAGATTGTGTTCTTGGAGAAGAGGTGTAAATGGAACCTTTTACATATTGTAGCCAATGGCAAATAACATCATGAGATTGCAAACTCCCAAATATTACATAACAATTGAGTATGTAAATGTCAAACATAAACTTTTAATTAAAAGAAAGTGTTTTATTGTTAACCTACCTAAATATAAGAAATAAATTAATAAATAAAACAATTAAGTTTTGTACATTGACCTTCGCATATTTGACACCCACATGTCGATTCATACCAGTTACTGTCAAACTCACGCATTGCTGTTTTTTGACAGTGGCATAATGCAAAAGTTATTGGTTGAATTTCTTTTCCGAGACATATGGTCTCTTTATTTTAATTTAATCGAAATTTTATTAATTCTGTATATCATTCAAATTTAATTATTAATTACACTTTAGTGTTATTTATAGAACAGCAAGCAACCAAAAACAAGCCTCTGAATGCTTTATCGTTTCTGAATAGGAAAATTAAGTAAAATTTATACAGCCTCGTGCAAAACTGAAAAGACGTAAACGGAACCGGCGTAAATCAAGAGCTAGTTGTAATCTTTACCACATTAAATAAAATAATAGAAATTTTTTCTGTAACTTTTACTTTTTCCATTAAAATATATTTTGCCCCAATTAGTATTAAAAGTCTTTACTGGGGTTGGAAATACTTTAGTTAGACAAAATCGTATTGGGTATGTCAAAATATAATTCTTACGAAAGGAACTAGCGCACTTACGTGCAGAACAATTAGCAAAGTTGAGACACTATCCGGTTATTCTAAAAATCTCATGTAGTTTATCATAGATAAACAGACTCACTTCATAGGAAGTATACATTAAAATCCCTGGAATCCCGCAAGGTAGATCTCGCCCAGTCAAACCCAACGACTAGGCAACACATCACTACTAAAGTACAAAATATACAATGTAATCGTGAAGTATAAAACCGACCCGGCATCTTTAAAAATATATAACCTTAAAAATCAAATATTAAACTGATTTTCATTTTTAGGCATATTGTACGTATTAGTTTTTGTAGTCACACAAGAGAAGTTTTCGAAGCAACATATAGCTTCTTCTCTGTGCATCTTATAGAGCGACTGATTATTGTTACAGACATACAAATTATTTTATAAAATACTTATTTATATATCAAAAAAAATGGACTCAAAGGTTGAACTAATTTATTCTATAGGAAATCAATTTAAAATATCAAAAACGTATAATAGTTTTTCAAATTGGTGTCCGTATATAGCCTGGCAACGTTCAAAAGAAATTCTAATTGAATGTTAGCAGTATCAGAAAGTGCGTTTCAAGCCCGAGTAAAAATAAAAATATACAAATCTTGTTGAAAGTGAAATCAAACAGACCAAGTAGAATTTTTGATAGTTCAGACTATACGTATATCTCCCCTTTATAGCACCACGACGCCTTTGGAAGAATAGCATGTACAGCTGCTACTTTTGCTATAGCCGGTCGGCACTACGCTCCAGCCGCCTATTGTTACCCCAAATTGTTACCTCTAGGCACCCATATAACGCTGAATCGGCCTACAGACCTAACCCCAATTTGAAAAACCACCTAGCTATTATGGCGGTTCCCGGAAAGCGAATTCAGGACATCTTGCGTCGTAACCTAGCCGCAGGCGTCCAGTAAGCTACACAATCTTCATCAATTCCATACCAATTTTGTATGTGTAACGTTAGTGTTGAAATGTATACCCATTAGTTGATTTAGTACACTACTGAACCATAATTATACGATTGATAGAAAGAAAGAGAATTGTAATTCTTGTAACTCTGCAAAAAATATTAAGTTATTTATAAGAAAAACAGTCTGAATCGGGAACAATTACATTCAAAATTGAGAAAAACTGAAAATTTACGGAAACTGGTTATGTTAAATTAGTCGTCCTGGCATATGATAAGAAAACAATATTTTACTAACAAGTCAAGTCAATTTTTTTTAATTATAAGTTATATTGGCACAGTTTCCAATACTAAATAGTAGACAATCAACAGCCTCTATTGGTTCAACAAAAATTATTTCGTTATCTTGGACATTGCCAGACAATGTATTATGCTAATTTTATGACAGCGTTGGGGAGCCTTTTGAGTAGAATTCTTGGAAAGCTCCGATACAAATTGTAAAGAGCAGTAAACATACTGTATAGTACACTTAAAACAGAAGTTAAGTGTCGAAATATTCTACAATAAAGTGGAGTTCGAATACGAACGACGTCATAAATTATCTAATGGCATCAACAGATGCACCAAAATTTAAAGGTTCCGGTGACTTCTCTAACAACTTTGTATTTTCGAAGATACCGATTTTGTTAATGAGTGTGTTAATTGTTTCTTGTCTTACTTCTCTGAAGTTCACATTAATTGTATTTACTTATTAATTAGTTACGGCAGTAGCCTCTGAAAAAAAAATTTAAAGCTTGAATATTCAGAAAAGTGATGTATCTTCTACAAAATGACAATTGCATTTAAACAATAACTGGGAATGCACTAGTTCTTGTTTGAATATAATATAATGTATATTCTTTTTGCAAATTAAAATTAAATTTTCCTTTGTAATATAGGTTAGGTTATCATTTAAACGTAAACAAATTATACCAGATAGTTTTTATATTTTCAAACCTTATTGTCAATGTATATCTAATCTGTAGCTATGTTTGAATAAATAGGAATTAAATAAATAATAAATTCTTCTAGAAAATCTATTTATCTACGGCACAAGAAAATGAATGACATCAGAAACAATATTTTTCGAATGGTAAAAAAAAAGTTTCATATATATAAAACTGTCTTCAAAATTTCAAAATCAGAAATTGCCATTATACACCGGAAATAGGTAAAAGTCTTATATAATTGGGTGTGTTTATGGTATAAACAAGCCCGTAGGTTCCCAAATTATTCATTTTTAGCTAACATAGACCATCGCGCTTTCTACCTATATAACAAAGGAAGTACTCTATGAGCGGAAAATATGCCTCAGTAATTGCTTCACGAAATTTTGCAGCATCTTCGGGACTGCCAGAAAAGGAAGTATAAATAATGCCAAGTAAACGAACCACTCGCCATGCTTTTCTATTTATCGGTCTACGGGCAAGATCGTGTATCAAGACCGGTATAAGCAACACTCCTTTGTGACATCCACGACACGACTCTAAGTTCATTATATTATAAATTATAAAACAGATTCTTGTTGAACATGTCACAAACACACTGTTAGCTGTAACCCAGATACGGGCTTAAGAGCTTGATAAGGCGCCATTTATCAATTTCGGGCTGTTGGTAAGTAAATTCGGAACGTATTCTAATGTGCGAAATCGATTTGGCATGCGATAGGGCTATTTTTAATGGGCCCATTATTTCACTTCCTCTACCGCTAAGAACCACCATGTTAATTACTGAACATTACTCTAGTTTCCCATTATCCTTTTGCAATCTGGTTGGCGAACCGCAAAAAAATAATTTCCCCGAAATCGACGCCCCGAAGACTGAGCACTTCGGTTCCTATATATCTGTCTTATCTATGCACACGCATACGTGTGATTCATACGCAAACACGCAATTGTCGCGATGATATCAGCAACAGCTAATTCAAGAGCAATTGCAATATTATCAGTAATATTGGTTTGAGAGTTGATAGCCGAATGGCCTTCCCCTGTGGTTGCTGATTACAAGCAACCACCAGCAATTTTTCGCGCAATTTTTAATTAACCAATCCTAACTAGTTTGGAAACTAATATTACAACAATTAAATTCTAACCCAATGTGGATGGATTTCTCAATTTTTTAGCACAAGCAAATTTGACAAACAAACAATTCTAAGAAAATTACTGAAATATCCTAATAGATTAGGGCAACTTGTATACTTGATAACCTTAGATAACAAGAGAAACATTTATAATAATAATTTACCAGGAATGATCATTCCTGGAAAATATTAATCACAAAAACGTTATATAAAGCGCCAATGTTGTTGAAGTATGAAAATATCCAAGTAAACTTATAAACTGTGTATTCTATATCTATACTACGTAAATGCGATACAACTGTAGTTGTTGAGCCGTATAAAATAAATTTAAGTAGTACACAAGTATACCATTTTAACACTGATCTTTAGGGCTAAAGAAAAACTTTAACTTTGAAGCATTTTTGACTTTTGACTTTGTAAATGAGTTAGAGATCACTGCCATAGCACACATACACGCGTGTTAATTTTATTGTTCCTATACAAAGAACAATTTAAAACAAAATTGCTGAATTTTAGGCCTACATATAGGTCTTGGTACACCGATAAGCAAATTGACCGATTACTGATTAATCGGCCTTGCCTTCTCAACCGATACCGATTAATCGGCCGCCGATCATTTACAATGTATTATAATAAATTATCTTCAATTTATTATCTGCCGATTACTCAGTGTAACCCTAATTTTACATGTATGTTCAATTTACTGGGAATAATAATTCCTAGCAAACATTAATCACAAAAATGTTTTTTAAAGCGCAAATGCTGTTAATCTAATATAATACCCCAATAAACTTAGAAACTGTGTATTTTATATATATATATATATATATATATATATAACATAAATGCGATACAACCGTAGTTGTTTCGCCGTATAAAATAAATGCAATATTTTGTAGTACACAAACGCACAATTTTTACATAAGTCTTCTGCGCCAAAACAAAACATTTAAATTGGAAGCATTTTTGGCTTTGTAAATGAGTTAAAGATCACTGCTTAGCACACACAAACGTCTTAATTTTATAGTTCCTATAAAAATGACAATTTAAAAGAAAATTGCTTGAATCCAGACCTCCGTATGGCATGGGACCTCGGTGGTCTAGTGCGGGAACGCATTGGCCACTCGAGGTCACAGCAAATGCAGTCGCTCCGTTGGGGCGATCGAATCCCGACTGGGGCAACCGCGTTTGCTTAGTTAAGTTTAGCGTGCATGTTGCATGAATGTTTAGTATGTAAGGGACGCCCGCACCCCTCTGAAGTAATGCGAAAGCGGTTCTAGGGGGGAACGGTAGTATGAATGAGTGAGAAAAAAAAAGACCTCCGTATGGAGCTCTTGGTTCAATACCTGTATAATATTTTCTACCAGTAGGTATTAAAATGTTAGCAATCAAACGTTGTGTATATGTTGCGGTCAATGTAAACAAGTCGGGGATTATGTCTAATAACCGATAATTATTTATAACCACCAATAAATATGGTAAATTTAATAAATTTATTGATATTTAAACGAACTGATTACATTTACCGACAATTGAATATACTGCCTAGTATGTAGTAGTAAACGTAGTAAAAAGCCATAAGCCTAATCTAACCCAAGCTAATTTAACCTAACCTAACTGTATTTGTTATGTTTATTTAGAAGTGTTATATATGTACTGTGTTTTTGAATTGCAATTATAAAATACTTAAATTATATATTATGTTGTGTTTCAATTCATCAATTTAACCAATAAACATTGATAATTAAAAAAACTCGTACAAGTAATTGATTTGCTTATTTATCAAACTAATCAATACATTTTGGAAACTGTAACATTACTGGTGAACGTGAATAATTTGCATATATTTCTTACATTTACCAAAGCTATTGGTAATTATGAATATTAACCAATTTCTAACATTTACCGTAACATATATAATAGTGCCTTCATTGAAGCTACGAGCAAGAAATAAAAAAATTAGAAATCATCTTGGAAACGGAAACTGTAGCACGGTACTTTTTGATCGTTACAGTCTACCGCAAAAGTACAATTCTATTTTGTTAGTTCTAAACAGATAATGATACAATACGATACCGCTTTGTAAGCGGAGCATTTATTAGTAACAATACACGATGTATAACAATAGAATAAGTATAGCTTCATTATTTTCTTCGGAGTATTTACTTAAGCCATGGTATAAATTAGCAATCCAGTAAAGGACCAATTTAGCAGTGAAAGTGCCGAAATAAATTTCAACATGTTTTAAATTGGACATCTTCGTAGCAATGACGAAAGCAATTCAAATAATTCTGTAAGTGTTGTTACCTCAGCTAATAAATGATTATTAATATGGGAAACCATTCGTTCAAGTACGAGATATCTTCCTACAGATTCATATGAGAAGGCTCTCCGTTAATTTATTGCTGAACAAGGTCCTTAAAGTAATGCTATCCTACACACTTTATACGCCTATTTTAAACAGCATTCTTTTCTCAACAAAAGTTTAAATGTTTATTTATATAGAACATTCATCTTTTCCTGTCTCCCGTTCAAGTTTGTGTCGTCTCACAATTTACAAGTCGTTTAAAACATATAAAAGTAAATTCCAAGTTGGAAAAGTAACAGAAAACCGTTTATGTGCGTGATGGGGTGATTCTTAGTGGGGAGCATCGTTTACAAAATAATCATGTACATTTGCATTTTAAGTTCAACGATACTTCCGAATATTAAAATACAGTCAAACCTCTTCTGTCGAACTCTGAATTAGTGGAATTTCACCAATTCTACTGGTCAAATTCCTACAGTCTTTTGTATCTAGACTAAATTGTAGTACAACAGACCTTTAGTGGAGTCTGAACAAAAGGAATACTTTACAAATTAATGATAATTAATACTCCAAATTACCTGATTTACATAATAACACCATTCTTCACAGATTGCACGTTTTCTACATTGATCAACTTGAACGTTTTAGAAATTCGGCTGGAGTTCCTCAAGAGTCAATACTTGGACCGATACTGTTTAATATTTTTGTACACGATATTCCAGAAACTGTTAATGCAGCACTCGCTATGTTTGCCGATGATACGGTCATTTTAACGCAAACTAGTGTCTTAAGCATTACTCAACTACAAAACCGTATTGTTGAATTTAATAACTGGTTTACCAAACGAGAGAATTTGCAATGACTCATGGAGACATCAGAAAATAATGGCGGTTTGGGAAAACAACCTAATTGTGCCAATATATAAGAAAAGAAAACAAAGGAACTGTGATAAGTACAGAGCGATATGCCTTTCTTTAGTATGTTTCAAGGTATACACCAGAATAGTTGAATAAAAACTAAGAAAAGTAACAGAAAATAAGTTGGATGATGAGCAAGCGGCATTCAGACCTAAAAGAAGAATTAGTGACAACATATTTAAAGTGAGGAATTTAATGAAAAGGAAAATAGTAGAAAATGAAGATAAACCTAATAGCAGCGTTTAACAAAGTACCTACAAGAAGTATATGGAAGTGTTTAGAAGAAGTGGATATACCAATTCAACTGATAAATATCACGGGAAGTATATATGAAATAGTAAAGGGAAAAATAAAAATAGCAGGAAAGCGATCGAATGAGTCCATAATGAAGGGATTAGACCCAGAAATTGGATTCAAGAACGTAGAACCGGTAAGGGTAGGTAGCTTAATATGCCGATGATATAGTGATAGTCGCTGATCCAAAGAACACAATGCATAAACTAGTAGATGCATGATTGGAAGAAATAGAAATAATAAAAATGGTAAGTATCAATCGAAGTAAAACCATGAGAGTGAATGGAAAAGAGAAAGACCACAATGAAGAAATAAAATACAAAGGCTGCAGTCTGGAAAGAGTTACAACATATGCATATTTGGGAAACTTTTTTAACCAGGATTTACCAATTATCTTATACGCCAGCGAGAACTAAACAGTAAACAAAAACATAATACACAAAATAATTGCCATAGAAATGAAATATTTAAGGAAAATAGCTGGTTCAAAAAAAAGGGACACAATACAGATTGAATAAATGAGAAAAATGTTAGATCAGGAATCAACACAGAAGAAGATATAAAACAGATATAAACTGGTACGCATACATATTAAGGATGGAACCCGACAGAACATGCAGAAAAGTATTAGAAGCAAAAAGACTAAGTGAAAGAAGAAGGTAAAGACCTAGGAAATTCTAGATGGCACTAATAGTAATATGAAAACCTAAGAGGAAAGACACCAAATTAACGGAAAATATTAGCAAGTAACAGAAAAGAATGGAAGAAATGAGTTAAAGAGAACACATAGTTCTAAATCCGAAGCCGAAAGGCAGAAAGCTATGAGAAGAAGAAAAAGAAGAAGTTTACTAAATGGGGTCTACACTTAAATCTTAGTAAGACAGAAGCAACAATTTTTACATTGCAATGAATAACTAACCCATCAAATATTACACTGAATAAACAGGTAATACAGTGGAACAGCGCCAACAGTGCAGTAAAATATCTAGATGGGATGCTAAAATGGGGTTACAACAGAAAACTAAACGAGACCAGCACGCGTTTATAAAAATTATATCCAGTAACAAATAGAAAATCTCCATTGAAAATCGAGTGTGGAACGTTAACTTACAAAACAGCTTTCAGATCCATCCTTACGGTTATCCAATTTGGGGTAATACCAGCAAGTTTCCCAAAATAAAATATTTCTTCTTCTTCTTCTTCTTTTATTGTAGGCAGTAGCCTGTTTTTCTTCACACTATTCTATGGTGTTTCTACAGATGTAGATTGCCAGCTCTCGGCCCACCTTTTCATTGGTCTTCCCGGGTTCCTTTTTCCTGCCGGTTTGTTGTCTCGTGCTATTTTTATTTGTCTTTGGTTATTGGCTCTGGTAACATGATTATTCCATTCAACTCTTCTCTTTTTTATAAATTTTACTACATCTGTTACTTCACATTCCTCCCTTACAGCTTGGTTCCTTACCCTGTCTAGGCGTGTCTTACCTATTATTGCTCTTAGCGTATTCATTTCAACGGTTCTCAATAGTTGTTTTGTTTTGGCTGTTTCTGCTCGTGTTTCAGCTCCGTATGTTAATGTTGGTCTCACTACTGTTTTGTAAATCTTTACTTTGCTTTGTGTTTGGAGATATTTGTTTTTCCATGTTATATCTCGCAGGTACCCTGACATTCTGGCTCCCTTTAGTGCTTGCTTCCTCACTTCTTTGTACAAGTTGCGATTACTTGATAGCTCTGCCCCAAGATAGTGGAAACTCGTTACTTGTTCTATTATTTTTTCTTCTACTACAAGTTTGCATCGAATGGGTTCTTTCGCTATTACCATTGATTTGGTTTTTGTAGTTGATACCTCCATATTATATGTTTTTGCTGTATTGGTGAAGTTGTATAAGAGGCGTTGTAGATCGTCTTCTGTATCTGCAAGCAGCACTGCGTCGTCTGCGAAGCACACTACCCGTATTTGATTATTTCCCAGTTTGTATCCACGGAGATTGTCCATATTTTCTATAAGTTTGTTCATTATTATATTAAATAGTGCCGGGCTCAAAGAGTCCCCTTGTCTAATTCCTGTGTTATTGTTGATTTCTCCCGTTACCTGGCCATCCGTCTTAATTCTCGTTTTGGTGTTTGTATTTAGTTCTTTTATTAATCTAGTTAATTTCGCCGGAACTCCTTCTTCTTGTAGTAGAGTTATTACGTCTTCTAGTCGTACTCGCTCGAATGCCTTTTTTAAGTCTACAAAGCAGAGAAAGACTGGAGAGTTGTATTCGATCGCTTTTTCGACAATTTGACGTAATGTAAATATTGCATCTGTTGTTGAGCGATTTTTGCGGAAGCCTTGTTGTTCTTCTCTTGTTTGGATGTGTTGTTGCATTTCTTGTAGTATTATTTTTGTACATAATTTTGACGTACTGTTTAGGAGCGTAATACCTCTATAATTGTCAGGATTATTTTTATCTCCCTTTTTAAGTATAGGGATCGTTAGACTGGTTTTCCATTCTTGTGGAATCTGTCCTCTGTTAAGAATATTATTGAACAATTTCACTAACTCGTTTGCCAGTTGTTCTCCTCCGTTTTTTAGTAATTCGTTTGAGATATTATCTGGGCCTGGTGCTTTCTTATTTTTGAGGGTTTTTATTGCATTTACGACGTCTTCTCTTCCAACTTCTATTATGTGTTCGTCTTCTTCTATATGTATCTGGTTCAGGTCTTGGATGCTTTGCATACTTATAATCGCTATAAATGCACCATGGTTTGGTTGAAACTGGCAAATCCATCGTGAAACTGGAATATTAATGAACTTATAAAACCGTGTGTGAACAATACCTCGTTAAATTAAGAAAAAAATTTAGTATTGGATCACTTTAATCTAGGGGGTTAGAAACATTCATACCCGCTTAAAGAGCAGTCTACCATAAGACAACTATTTATCCCCTAACGATAGGGAATAAATAACCCACTGCCTAACAAATAGCGCATAAAATTAATAGTGCTTAATTAACTACAGTGCCTAAACAAGTGAACATTATATATGATACAAGCTATGAAATAGCCAAACGTATCCATAACTTTTGGTAACAGAATTTTGGTTAGTAGAAGTGCTAGTTACCACAATTGTCCCCTATTATCCAATTTTTGAACAACTCACTTGGAAAGAAATACACCTCAACCTAACAGGATGGGTTGTTTAAACGATTCTTAGCAACTACAGTTAGTGATAATTAATAATTGGTTTCAATAGACCTTATTTTATTGTTTTTAGGGTTGTTAAATGCGAATGAGAAGGTGCGTTAACTTGGTAAGTTTGAAAAACGTCAACAGAAAAAATATATTATTGATAAATTGGGTAATAAACTATCTAATACTCTCTATAATAAGAATTTCATCATCAGAGCTTTTGAAGAAAATGGCAAATCGATGGATCGAAATGAACACCATGAAATTTGAATTCAAGCCTATTTTATATCCAAAGCGATTTTAATATTGCATCAAATTAAGCCAATGGAAGAATACTCCCAACGGGTTCATTTACCAAGGAATTAAAATTATTATAAAATCAACTTTAAAAAAACAATTTCAATTTGATTAATTGCAGACTTCGGTATGCGGTACCCTCAGGCATTGGTAATCAGCCTTTACGCAGTAACAAGTCTGTAATAAATTAAAATAATTTTTGGGATAAAAATACAATTTTAATTACTCCATCCACGATTTAGCATGTTATCAAATGAAGCCAATGAAAAGATTGAAAATAACCCCAAATGGGTTGTTATTAATGGATTTAAATGGAAATGAAAAACCGGACAAAAAATGAAAATGGCAATAGTATGGGCGTTAACATATGTCAACATCGATAACGTGTCGTGTTTGTAGTGCGGCTTGCAGGCCGGGTCTGATCCGCGACACAATTAGCGGTTGAATAGCACCGACTGTTTTAGTAATTAATTAACATTTGCACATGACGCGTGATGATGTGTAAGAATTTCTAGGACCGCAATCGCATTTCGGTAATTAAGTTCACGATCACGATTTGCAGGCACGGAATCCACCAAAAAGTTTCATATAATCGACGGTCATAAAGATCGCTATTACCGGTAATAAAATGGTTTTTTTTTGTTCTAACCTCAAACAGCAGTAAATATCGTGAAAAAATGTCCCACAAAAAATTAAATATAAAAATACATTATTAATCGCAAGACTTTAGGCGAACCTTCAACGAACCTTAACTAGAACCACAGGTTCATGTTGCGAAAAATTCAGTTTGTAGACCGTTTCAAACACCAATAACACATTTAGAACAGAACATTTCAATAAAGGCGTATCGAATATATTTAATATTAATCTATGATGCCCCCACACTTAAGATTTTTAGCAAATTTTGAACCTTCTTAAAATTCGAATGCATGAAAAGTGAATATTCAAACCCACTCGAAGCTAAAAATATTTAAATAACGGAGTTATAATTCCTTAATTAAACATGGCTCGCCTACAATCAACATGCAAGAAGCGGAGGTCGCAGATTGTCTAAGCAACATTAAAACGTCAGGGTTAAACTAATACAAAGGGTTTAAGCACCACAATTAAATAGAAACAGATAGTGCCTAAATTGTTTAAACGAACCATGAGGTGTGCAATTTGTTTGTTTAAAATTGTTTAGAAGTGACAAACTACGCTTTGTTGTTTCATTTACAATTGTTAGAAATAAAAGTGGCGATACCAGGAACGTGTATTACTGATAAGGCAAAATGAATCAGAAAACAATATTACGGTTAGTAAACATAGCGGTTGCATGGAATTTTTATTATATTATTTATTAGCAATTGTTCATTGTTTAGTACATTACTGGTTTCTTCAACTATACCCAATAGTAAAAAAAACTGAAAACAACGAAATGTGACGTTCTAACAGCCAACACGAATTTAATACTAAAAGATTAAGCAATCAATGATAAAGAAATTCGAAATGTCACAAGGCTGTACTTTTATTTCCATGCAATCTAATTTTCCATAAATTAAAAAACGTGTATATCAAAACCCTTCCTTCCAGGATCTTGGTAGCTTCTACTAATTTCCATACCACTACATCGTTTCTGCTTGGTAACATCGTGGATATTTAAGAACAGGGACTAGTAGGTGAGACACCCATGATTAGAGAGTGGTTCTTAACCGGAGCGCGAACTGCTAAATCTCACCTCCTACGAAAGAAAACACTTTGCAAACGCGATCAACGATTCGCGGTCGCATTTACATACATGCATTTTGATTTTGCCAGTTTGTCTAAACCGCTTGGCCTTATTCGATTTGCAAAACTATTGGAAAGATTGAAACCGAAAATACGTTCGCCAGTAAAGTTCTTTTGTACATAGTAGCAAGTTGAATACACAATTCTTAAAAGCTAACAAAATTTTCCAGTTCAAGTTTTAACCGTTCTAGACTATATGGTGATTTCAGGAAAAATCGAATTCGAAATTATAACAGAAAAACTGTTTGTCACTTTGGAAATGTTCTTTTGATGATTATTATTGTGGAAATAGTTTGAAGGAATTCCCAATATAATGAATCCATAAAATAAGTTTCCGCACAACCAGAACCCAATTAACTAATAAACTATTCTAGTAATATACAAAATCTTAAAACTTTGGGAAACCCACGTGGCATGAAGAACTTATCTCCAGAGGATTTTTCTCAGCCAAGTTACTTTAATTAGGCCAAGTTCCAACGAAGGTGACACCGTATTGAGCTATTCTAAATACCATGGTGGTAAAGGGTTTCCCAAAGTTTTCATTACTTGAACCACCGTTCAATCCAATGGAGAATTTTTTGTAATCCTACATCTGCTCTCTCTGTATATAAGCTAAAGGTCTGTTAATTACCTAACCTAGCCCGTCAAAGCTCCATTATATTTCGCGATTGCCGAAGATGTCCTTAAGACATCCGTCAATAATAACGAAATTTTACCATTTATCATTAACAAATCCATATTAAAAACCTCCTAGTTGTGACTTAATACCGAAGAAGTGTCACAAACACAGAAAAGAGTCCAGAACCTATTTTGAATACTATTCCCAAGCTAAGCTCAGCTAATAGTTATACAAAACCTAAAAAAAAACACCTACATCCAGCAGCAGCATAGACGATTTGAATAAACCTATGCTAGAGCGGTTGAAAACAAGGATCGAAAATTAACATGTTGCAATATTGTAAATAAAATTAACAAACTAAAAAAAGATATTATTTTGCCACTTTCCCGTGTGTAAGTAAGGCATTTGATAATGTCTGACAACGCCGGATTATTTTACAATCTATAGGTACCTCACATCTATTATAACAGATGCAGAAAACTTTAGCTAAATGATAATGATTCCTGATAAAACATCAGGATAAATACAAATGTGCACTCAATAAGGAGTTCTACATGTCAATATGTTAGGACCCATATTATGCAATGAACCATACTGCAATATTCTTCAAATCAACCTAAATAAAAAAGTAGTGGCGCTATAAATGGGAGAGTCGCATTAACATTAATGAAACAAACATACCTACCAGATATGTTAAATGAGCAACAACTATGCAGGCCAAAGCGCCATAGTATAGATTTGTGACTGAGCAAAGGGAGATCTCCACCAAGGCCAAACAACTGGGATTACAATTTAGCCGCATATAACAATGAATAGGAAGCAATTGCTCTTTACAAAAAACAGACCACATGAACATAACCTCAAAATTCAATTACATATTTGCTTTTTTACTAATTACGAAAATTTTACTCAACTCTCTAAGAAGCAAATCTCATCTTAGATGTTGAGCGAGTTGAAATTCTTACCACATCTATAAATTTTTGAAACCTTTAATTTTAATTACTGTTTAGAAAAAACGGACTATATGGATGTAACCTTAAAATGATTCCATAAAAAAATCTGTTTTTTTTTACTAATTGCGAAAATTTTACTCAAATCTCTAAGAGACAAATTTCACCATAGATGTTGGCCAGGTTGGGGTTCTTCTTATTCTTTGATATTGGGAAAAGTGCAATTGTTATTTACAAAAAGCAGAATAAATGGACATAAAGTGATTAATGGCAATCAACGTTAAGGGAATTAAGAAATTCCAAACTTCAGTATATAGGTACTGCTGAACATATCTCAGCAAATGCCACTGTAATTAACAGCATTTCAATGTACCTATATAAAATTGCTAAAATATGACGTTTCACTACAATAAGAAAAATGTTGTGTGTAAAAATAAGCGGTTACAGAGACACCACTGCTATTTTCATCACCACAATTACTCCGTTACTCCCTAGGAAGCATTTTCTTACGAGATTTAATCGATCTGTTTTGATGAAGGAAGCTGTATTTTAACAGCTTTTTATTGTTATCTGGATACCTTATAGGAAGTTATTAGAAAACTTAAGTGGACCAGTCAAATAAGTGTAAATCTTGACTTTAAGATGACTATTTTTCACATGCATTATAGTCCCTTTTAACCCCTCGGTCCTGCTACAACTATTCCATTCCGCCTGCCTTCCTGCATTACATAGCTTAACTTTTTTGGAATTACTTTGTTCAAAAATAGTTAAAAATTAACATTACAAATAAAACTATGGCTTTCAGGGACACTTGTTTTTAAAATTAAGAATGCAAAGAGTTAACTGAACATGATTACTTAGTTGTACCTCAGTTCATGAACCAACACATCCAGTCATGTCACGTACCGTGTGGAATAAACAGCCTATCAATACAATTTTATTAGCTAATAGGAATGTTCACGTACAAAAAACGTAGTAATTTTAACATGAAAGATGTGAATGGGAGACGCCATATCCACAGGTTCTCAATTTTTCTCATCACTACCTTCAGACATTTCATTCCTCTTCTTCTCAACACCAGCGACCATAACTAAAATTTTCCTATTTCCACGGCACGTTTTCTTCATGGCGTATTTTCCTTCGCGGCATCTATCATGCTCGCTTGCATTTGTCACCGCGTTCCAATCTGGCTCCACTGAAGAGTATTTTATTTTATCCTGCCCCTGCCAAGCCACTTTTATACGTTGGTGCCACTCCTTTGCCGTTACTATTAATGTATGTAAGCACCAGATAGCTCCGTATGAATTTCTTTATAAATCTGCATTATAGCTTTCGTTTTACAACTTACACCTTCGCGTGCTGTCCAAATGTTTTGTGATTTATTCAATTCCTTTATAACAAAATTAATCAGCGTCGAACGGATAATAAGCGAAATATTGTATTTGCCTTTTATACACCAAAGTATTTTGCTCCTGACATCTATAATTTTTGTTATCTCCCTTTTTATCTTTACCCCTGTAGATGAACTTCCTTCTTAATTGCACTGTAATGATTTTTTAAGATTCTTACTAAGTAATTAGATAAATAAAAGGAAAGTCGACGCTTCCATCGGCTTCCTTTCATTTAAGGTTCGCCATCTTGACCTGAGGATGACGCTAATCGAAACCATATTAAGAATGAAAATGGAGTTGCCTTTCTATTTATTTCTCTAATTAGTAAATCGACCCCAGAATTATTTCGCATTAACGGTGGTTTAAAAAGTCAGCTTCCAAATGTCCAACACAGTCAAAATAAGGTGTTATCCGGCAGTTAAATCCAAATACAATTCAATTGAAGACCAATCAATAAAGAAGCTCGAAAGATTTAATTTAAAAAATCGTCACGTTTTCTGTTTTCACAAAATTGGGCAAAACCGAACAATTTCATTCTAATTATACAGAGGGATTTATAAATTGAGTGTATATTTCGCCATTTAGAGAATTCCCCTTTATGCGTCGCTTCGGCGTATGTCAAAATGTGCACACTTTTGGAACTTGATTTAGACAGTAAACGTCGTAGTCAGGCCGCCGCCTCAGGGTGTAACACTTCGGAATGGCTAACACACAAAAAGATGAAAGCTACAATAAAATTAGTATTTTCAGTTTTAATAGCCGGGCCAATAGGAATTCGTATTATTTTTTAAAGTAACGCATTTCTCTGCTCTAAATAAATGTCCGAATCGTTGCGTTACTGCTACCTGCAAACAACTGGAGAATCTAACAAAGATTACGCGGAAGATAATTAAAGCTGTAAGTATATAAAACAACTGTGTTTGTAATTTATGAGTAATGCGTGATAACATTACTTTTTATTACATTACAAAAATTTGCACTTAACATGTAAGAAACTTTTTTATAACGTTGGTTTGTCCAAATGATAAATTTTTATTGACAGCATGGGATGGTTATATTACCTTCATAAAGTTCTTGAACCATGAAAATGGATGTCAAACCATGATGGTATCGAGCTCAAACCCAACATTGATTCATAATCAAATGATTGAATTATTATTCACATACCTTTTTGTTTGTAAACTCCTTGTTGCTGAAGGCAATTTTATAGATTTAATGCAATAATGTGCAATCAACTAGTTTTAGGGTTTGTAAACTCTATGCTTTGTAACACATGGTACAAGTTCATTGAATTTAGGTAGACAAACAGTAGACTGGTAGTTTCATTTATTGTTAAGGTTTGTTAACTACGTTCTTTCTACAAATTTGAGATTATTTCTGACAGATTGTAAATTTATGAGATTTATGCAATTATATGTAATCAACTGGTTGGCAGTTTCTTTTTAATATTTGTAAACGCGCTTCTCTTAACGAAGTGTGTGAGATTTCAACAGATAATCAACTGGAAACATTTTATATTGCCAAGGTATGTAACCTCTTTACTGCAGAAACCAAAAATGTAAAAGGTTAGACAATAATGGATAATTATCAACTTAACTATAGTATCATTTTTTAGTAAACTCTATTCTTTGTAATGCATTTTAGAAATCTTTCAGATGTAGGCAATAATGGGTGATCAACTGGGCGACATTTTCATTTCTTAAGGTTTGAAAATTCTCGCTTTTGTAAGGTATTTTATATATTTTTTGTATTCAGGCAATAACGAGCAACCAACTGCTTGACAGTGGTTTCTTAAAATTTGTGAATTTACTTCTTTGTAATACTTTGTATAAATTTATGAAATTTAGGCAGGTAATGAACTGGGTTACATTTTTTTTATTTTCAAGTTTTGTAAACTCTATTACTGTAGAAAGCAATATATAAAATATTCGCTAATAATGTGTAATAATCAACTTACCAATAGTGTAACTTTTTGGTAATGCATTTCATAAATCTTTGAGATGTAGGCAATAATGGGTAATTAACTGGCAGACATTTCCTTTTTTGGGATTTATAAATTCTCTCTTTTGTAAGGTATTTTAGATATATATTCTTTTTTGATTCAGGTAACATGTAATCAACTTGTCGACAGTTTCTTTTCATAATACACTACATTCCTTGTAGCAATATTTTTTTTATTTTGAGATGTATGCAATAATGAATCATCTACTGCACAACATTATATGAACCTCTTCTTGATAACGCATTTAATAAATTTATGAGGCTTTGCCAGCAATGTACAATAAACTTACTATAATATTTAGCATAC